>JACCGJ010010994.1:13593-26853 GCA_013407085.1 Atriophallophorus winterbourni | reverse complement strand
TCAAATTAGCACGGTGTTAGCCGCACCATTCCTCATATTCGCTGATGACATCAAAGTATAGCGTGAGCTTTCCTGCCCTACAGACATTACTGACTGGCAGTCCGATTTAGATTCCCTTTACGCATGGTCGGTGTCGAAACACTTGCCTTTTAACATGGGAAAATGCCGTGTACTACGGATTCGAAAACAGGGTAAACCCACCAATACATTGTGCGATGCTCCGCTCATCGCTAACCCCCAAGAGAGAAGCCTTGGGGTGTTGGTTCAGAACGACCTAGGATGCTCTGCTCAATGCATCAAGGCAGCCACTGTGGTGAATCGTAACGTTGGTGCCTTGAAGCGTGCTTTCGGTAGATTTGACTTACGTTTCTTCTCGTCCATTCTGAATGTGTACGTTCGCCCAAATTTAGTGTATGCTGTTTCCGTTTGGAACCCGTGGATGAGGCGTGACGAACTTGCATTTGAACGACCTCAACGTCATGCTACAAGGCTGGTCAAAGTGCTTGAGTGTTATAGCCACCAAGAACGTCTCACTGCATTAAATTTATTTTCATCAAAATAGCGTCTAATCCGTGGGGACCTGATATTGACGTACAAAAAACTGACGGAAAAACGCCTCCGTGAAAAGGAATCTTCGTGTTTTCCATCTCCACGCGTACTCGTGGTAATCATTTAAGGATCGCCCATCAACAAAACAGGGTGGAATGTCGCAAACACTTTTTCGCTGTTTGCATAGCTCAAACGTGGAACAGCCTACTTTTTTGCGTGAAGTCTGCCCCTTCCCTTTCTATTTTTAAAGAGTGTCTTGATGTTTACTTTACTTTATATCTATTCAAATACCATAAATTTCTATATTCAAGTTGGTGATTAGATCCGGAGGTTCATAAACTTGTAAGCTTCTGTGGAATGACAAGCCTTCAAAAATCAGCAATAAAGGACTTAAAAAATGCCTCAAGTCTTATGCTGGTATGGTATGATTGGGTATGAAAGCACAAGCCTGATCCAGGCAAAGTGCCGCACAGTCAGAGACTGCACGTCGGCTGAGGTACTGTCAGGTTGTCCATGTCTAGACAGATAAGAGGGAAATATAAATATAAATTGTAGTGAGACTTCAGTGTGTTTCAGCATGCAGCACACTACCGTTGGCCAATCAATTTAGCACGATGTTAGACGCACAGCACAGAAATGCTGCACGATTGCACCTCCGTGCACCAGTCTTATGCTGAAGATATGGAGATTTAAATTTCTATCACCAACGTATTGTTTGCGATTGTTGTGACGCGAAATATAATAATATTACCGCGAGCGAATCGATCGAGATTGAAGGAGAAACAGATGCGAAAAAATTCTGTGAAGCGTCAAACATTAACATTAAAATATACAACAAAATTCGATCCGTATGGTATTTTCAATTATTGAGTTATGGGGGCAAACTGGATACAAATGTCTATGTTATGTATAAAAAAGCTATTTCTGATTATAATGTCATCTGGTCTGATGACGCAGCATTCACAAGATTCGGCAAAAAATGAACAAGTTAATGTACGTTTTAGTACTCACGATTTGGCGCTGCACTCTAGGAACATGAGACCGTTTTCATCTGCAAGCTGCTTCGCTTCTTCGTAAGAAACGTCACGTTGCTCTTCTAGATCCGCCTTATTTCCTATGAGGAATATTACGGTATTGGGTTCTGTTAGCTTCCGAGCATCACTCAACCATCCATGTATTCTCTCGAATGTGGACTTTCGAGTAATATCATACACCAAAAATGCACCAGCTGCCCCGCGATAATAGGACCGAGTTACTGCACGAAATCTTTCTTGTCCAGCGGTATCCCATATCTGTAATTTTATTTTCATATCATCTAACTCTATTATCTTAGTTGCGAACTCAACACCAATAGTATGAGGACAATCGGGGATAACTGGAAAAATATAAATGAAAGAAACCTACACTTCTTCTCGGTAAATTGATGCATTAGACAACTTTTGCCAACCCCCATATCACCGACAATAATATATTTAAATATATAGGAATAATTATATCCTCCACCGAGAGACATAATTGAACAAAAAAATCTGGAGCAAACTTAACACCAGTTGGCGTAAAATTCTTATTTCCCGCGATCGGAAAAAGTGTGCCACAATTTATTTACGCTTACTGTGAATTTCATACGGTTTCAAATAGTTTTAATATAAAAAAGCATCGTGTGCCTTTGGAAATACTTGCTATCAATTAAAAAGGAAGTCTCTTGGGAATGATATTCTTAGTTGAATAATTGCAGTATCTACACAACAGTAACGTAAGTATGTGCTTCTTCTGAGTCGGAAGCAGAAAGGATAAAATCCCGTTTAAGCTTCATCAAAGTAATAAACATGGGTGACTTCTGCTGACAAGGCAAGCCCTGAGAGTAGAGGAACGCCACTATATCATTCCGGGGATCAAGTCCATCCGTCTCAAAAAATACTGATCCAACGTGCTTTTGAATAGCTGTTCAGATGGTAGAGACAGGAGCCCTTTCGTTCGAGAGTTCCAAGTGTTCACCATCCGCGTGGATAGCGTGCTCGCATTACTCAGCTTTAGCCTTCTAGGCGTCCGCAACTTAAAGTCATGTCCTCGAGTCCTTGACTCACCTATTAATCGGGAGTACTGGAGGAACTCGTCTCCATATTGACCGAGAAGAATACGGCAAGTCAAATCTTTCTCTTCGAAATTCCTGGGGATAGAATTTCAGTAAGCTCCTCCAGTCCTTGTACGCGGTTGGCGCATTACACAAACCATCTTAGTGCCCCTCTTTTGTACCCACTCCGAGGAGTCGCATTCACCTTTAGACTGAGGAAATGCAACAGAAAGCCTATATTCCAACAGAGGACGATTGTATGCAGAGAAAAGTGTCTGGAACATTTGCTGGGTAATTGACGCAAATGAACGCCGAATCGCCAAGAGCATCCTGGTAGCGCTGCCTATTCTCCGACAAGTGTCAGCCTTCGACTTCAAGGAATCCATAACCAGAATCCCTAGGTCTTTTTCGACCGTTGCCGTTCTAATAGGCTTACCTCCAAGAAGTTATTCACCACCAGTGTCAACGGAGTTTATGCGCATAACCACTGTCTTGTCGTCATTTATAGGCAGTGACTAGCGATGTGTCCAACTGACAAAGTCATCAACTGCTTGTTGCAGTTGCTTGTGGCCATCGCAGAACTGTTATTTTGTGTTCAGTTCAGTTCAGTTTAGTTGATACGGGACTGTAAGTGGCTAATGAGACGATTGACCGTTCAGAATTTAGGTAGGTCAAAAGCTTCAAAGGGGCGCCTAACAACGCCAAATTTGGTTCTTTTTTCTTTGTTATCCTCCTCGTGTGTGAGAGTAGATTATACTTCAGGGGTTATTCAGACCGTTCTTCGGTTCAGCTTTCCTGAAATGTATGTTGCTTGAGTTGCCAATCAAGCTTTCATATTTCTTCCAACGCTCACCATTTCTAAAGTATTTTCCACAATATTTTCTGGTATGAAAGCACTTTGTTATGCAACCGATAATCTACCTTCACCGATAAGTCATAAGAGGCACGAATGTGTTTTGACGTCAATATAGAATTTATTCCAGTGGTTTCGTGGTTAAAATCTAAGTAAAAAAGAGGTCATGCAAATCAGGTTTTCTCTTTAAAATGGTAAAATACAACCTCATTAAAAACCGTATTCTCTGGTTTACCGCGTATTCACTAAAGAGTCCCTTATGAATATGCGTTCTGATATATTTAATCACCGGTTTAATGAGTGTTACTAGTCCAATTGAGCTCGCTAAATTTGATTTTTTACAGAACTGTTTGTAACTCTAAATCAAATTTTACACTGTTTTTTCATCAATTTATTACATAATTTTCATTTTTAGGAATTTGGTGAGCTCGGATATTTGTCGCATAGGCCACTTCACATTAAATTGATTTTTAATCTATTTTCTACATTTTTATCATTATGGACACTACTTCATAATCAAATGAAACCACAGTTTACTTCTTCCACATAGAGTAAAAGTCAATTTTATTTGGCAGAAAAGAAATACCCGTGTACTGTGCACAAAATTCTTGCAGTGTACGTCATAGTGGGAATGATGCAAACTTCTGGACTGAAAACCGTCATTTGTCATCTAAGTAGGCCATCTATGTCAGGATAGGGATACTGGTGTTACGGGAGGTGTGTGGTAATTGTGATAAATGAAGATCTTTTCCACAGTGAGACATCAATAAAGATTGCTTCTCACACAATCTAACTAACATCGGTATTTTCACTGTCGCTAGGCTGAGACTGGCACTTGCATGTCCTTATAGAAGCCCGACTGCTTCACCATTAGATAATCAATTACCGAGGGACAAATTAGAATTACTAAAAGGGCAATGCAACGCATTACTAATTGCTAGAGACTTCAATCTCACGGGCATTGTTTGGCGTACCGAAATTTCTTCACCAGAGTCAGCTAAGTCGCAATATCTGGATTGGTTTCACGTCGGGGCCTTTCATCAGCATGTCATAGAACCTGCAAGTTTTAGGTCAGAACACAATCCGTCCACTTTAGATTTTTTTCTATCGTCTTATGAAAGAGATATTTATGGGATCAAATACCTTTCGCCACTATGCAAGAGCGAACATGACCGGACATTTGTTCACCCTAGTCACCAAGTGAATATGTCCTGCAACTTTGGTTGAATGGACATCGTCCAACTACAAACGGAAGCAACGAATCTAGGTTGGTAACCAGTCGAATAAGAACAAAGTGTAGAAATCAGGTGGAATCATATAAGAGGGCACCTTTTACAACTACAGGAATGTTATGCTTCTCTACAACCAGTAAGAACGCAAGGAAAAACCCTTGGTGGAGCGCGTCTATTTACAATGCGCGATTGTAGCTTTAGGGCTTACAAATTCTCTGGAACACACAGATCTAGACTGCAGTACATAGAGACCAGAAATTCAGCTGTTGCGCTGCAAAGGAAAGCTAAAAGGGACTTCGAATCCAGGCTTGCTAAAAAAGCAAGTGATAACATGAAAGCTTTTTATGGCTATGTTCAGTCTAACGATCTTTAAGAGAAGAAATAGATACGTTAGTGCTGGATGATGGCAACACGGCTTCGACAGCACAGGAAAAAGCCGATGCTTTTCACTTATTCTTTTGCAGTGTTCATCGGCGCGATTCAGGTAACCATTTAGAAACTCACGAGTGCAGAGCACCTATCTTTAGCTCTGGGGAGGTTAATCAGGATATGGTCACCACCGTTCTGTCGCAGCTGGATAAAACTATGTGGGCTGGCCCCGATGGTATACATCTGGCTATTCTTCAATCGCTCGCGAATATAGTTAGCCTTGCAATCAGCAATCTTGTTGGAGCTACCTCACTTCAGGGTATACTACCGGATGATTGGAAACTAGCGTTGGTAATAGCCATATATAAAAGGGTTCCCATTTCGAATATACGCATCTATATGCCAGTAAGTTTGACTAGCATTACTTGTAAGTGCTTGAAAAAAGCATTTGGCACCAGATATGTAATCATTTGGTATCATATTCCTTACTATCCGATGCCCAACACGGATTCTGGAAAGGAAGATCCTGCCTAACTAATCATCTAAGCTTTCTTGATGAAGTGACATAACGGCTTGATAAAGGGAGAGTAGTCGAAGTATGCTATCTTGATTTTAAAAAGGTCTTTGACTCGGTGAACCATAGGTACTTTCTGCACAAACTAAGAATGTGTGGTGTGACAGGTAAACTACATCGATGGTTAGACAACTTCTTAACTAAACGCACTAACTATGTTAGAATGCTCGGAGGAATCAGTGATACTCAGTGGAGTGCTGTAAGTCTTAGTGCTTGGTCCACAATTTTTTCTTATTTTTTCTTAAACGACCTAGCAGCATGCTTGAGTTCACGTTGCTTTCTGTTTGCTGATGATGTTAAGATCCTATGAACCGATGGTAGAGATACGCTTACCTACGGTTTAGAAAAAGTAATCGAGTGGGCAAAAACATGGGACTTGCCACTAAACTTAGGGAAGAGTTGCGTTCTGACGATTGATTTAGCGACAACACAACTAGAATGCGGCGATGGAACTATCAGTATAGCTGCTGCTCAGAAAGTGAACCATCTCGGTATTAGCATGAGAGGAGATTTTAAGTGGGTTACTCAATGTGCCAAATCTGCAAACAAGGCTTGCGGAGAAATGTTCAGACTGCGCTCATCATTGTCATGCCGAAAACCTTCAATCTTCATTCCCTTATACAAAGTAGTCCTGCGACATCACTTGCAATACTGCGTTCAATCCTGGGCACTGTACTTAAAAAAGATACCACATGCCTCGAAAAAGTCCAGCGCCTTGCGACAAAGATGGTTGAGTTTCAGAGAAGTAAAAGCTACGAGGAGGGGCTCAAGGACCTCTGTCTGTTCTTAATAAAGTGACGGCTGCGAGGCAACCTAATAGAAGCCTTCGCGATTCTAAAGGGTCTTGCGGGTGATAATATCACTGAACTCCTTAAACTTGCCCCTAAAAGCAGCTACAATGTGTAATTCTATGAAACTTCTTAAGAGTAGGCCCAGGTTGATGGCACGTGAGCAACTTTCAGCAACCATGTGGTCAACTACTGGAGTAAGCTCCCAGATTGTATAGTCAGCCTTCTGAATGTGTTGAGCTTTAAAAGGGAATTTTACGTTAAATGGTCTACCATATTTCCGCACATTGTCTGATAAAAAAACGTAAAAAAAACAACAAAAAACTTATTTTTACTTTTTATGTCATATCTGTCTAGGCCTGGGAAACCTAACATCTTCTTAGCCCGCATGCAGTCTACGACTGTGCTTCACTTTGCCTCAACTAGGCTAGTGATTTTATAAATCATGCGTTGTTCACGCATATTATTGCATTGTCTCCTGAATGGATGACCTCTTACCGTGCAGTCGGAGAGAAACTTTACCTTACTTTCCAAATATCCGGAAAGAAGAACCTGTGAAACGTACGAACTGTAAACTCAATATCAAAGTGCCGGGTGCTGAACCGCATACCGTCGAAGGAAAGCTGGGCGCGTTATTGGCTTTTAGCCACCTTCAGCCCTGTGCAATTTGAACTTGAACTTGAACTTGAACTTCCATGTAAAAATACTCAAGTATGTGTTCATTTCAAGAATTGACGCGCTATTACCTATAATGCAATGTGCCTTCGAACGTTTGCTTTGAGCTGTCATGTCTAATTTCGCTGACGTTATATACAAGAGACCGGATGAAAAATCGTATGAGCTACTAAAGCCTACTTTTGTTCCGAGCACCGCTTGATTAGATGGAATGAATTAGTAGACAAAACGACAATGATCTTCAAAAGCTCGCGCTGGGATAGCGTGCCATCTAAGGCGTTTGAAAGTTAGAACGTGACTGGGTCACGATATGTAACAATCCAGACACTGATTGACGCACAATGGCTGACATGATTTGTGATATTAATAACACCGTCTCATCCACACTTGGAGCCAGCCACACAAAGGTAAAAGTAAGAAAGTGTTCCTTTGATAAAGAAGTTAAGATATTTATGGGTAAAATCTCTCAAACACCAACCTTGTTGCTAGTGATAGTTCCCTTATTTAAATTGTCAAACATCTGATGTGAACGCGCATTCTAAAACTTCTGCTGGAAAGATTAAATAACATTTATGTGTTCATACAAATTATACTGACTCGAACCAATATGAGGTCTAATCTTCCAGCTAAAATTTAAGGATATAAAAAAGTCAGTATTTAAAAAAACATAGAGAAAATTAAAATACGGATACTCAGTTTAGTTAAAATCAGTTCCGATTGCACACAATGGCTTGTGGCTAAGCCGTTAATTGAGTGTCCGGATTGCACTCGGTGGTATGCCACAGAAGAGCGTTTAGCACTTCAAAAATATCTTCAAGAATATCTTCGGGGATGAGACAGAAAATCTTCGATCACTAATAGGTGAGGGGAGGCATTAGTGTGTTCCAAAGCCAGCTTGATGATCATACCAACTAATCCATTACCGATAGAAATCAGGAAAAGGTCACGCTGAATTGAGTTTCTTTTTGAAAGTGAAACATACGGCCTCTTTGAGAAGACGATTCTAGTAACTTGCTACTCTTTCACTTACGAACATTGGACCTGATACGTCACTCGGCCAATTTTATTATGTGAATTTGAGTACTAACAATTGGCGAGAGAGCATACATAGAAATTGAATGAACAGTACTGAAATCTATCAGGATTTTTTGGGTTTTAATCACCTCCCCACGTGGCCGCCTTTCTTCTGTGAGAACAAATGTAGTCTCAGCAATCTTTCCTGTTACGGCTTGCCAGATTGTCCCTCAGTCATACGAGTAGCTAGGCGCTGAACAGATTCAAGCTTGGCAATATCTCTTTTTTAGAAAAGATGTCCATCATTGAACGCAATATAAAAGATGTGATCTCACGAGTGATTTGTATAACTTTATGAAAACCTCCAGAGACCTAGAGAATAGAACTGGTTGACAGCAGGAAGCTCACTCATAGCGCGATATACCGCATCTGCACATTGATCAGACCATTTAAATTCAGCTGAAAACTCGATACCTATGTCCCGAACTTTTATCAATCCATTAATCTCAAGTATACCATCTGGTACAGATTCTTAGCTACTTTAGACTATGATAGCTCTTTGTTTATTTACACGTTTAACAAAATTATACGTCCTTTACTTATTTGCGTAACCGTATTATTTTGTTCGAATGTTTTGATTAACTTGTCCGAAGACGGTTGAAACAAGTGTTGGGGGTGACGGAAGGTTATAAAGGATGTATAACCTTCTTTCTACAGCGTAAACGTTATGCAAAATTTCTCGATGTGTGCCATAGCTCTACACAGCGGCTATCTCTCCCATGTTTAGACACATCGACCACAAAGACTTCATTAGGTCTTATTCTTTAGTCACCCGCCAGCCTCGCATACAACTAAGATTTGTGCCTTGTGCCCCATCATTCAAATCCATTCTAAAAAGTGAGCAATAGTAAAATAATTAATTTTTACTGTATATTTCAGTCGAATATAAAACACGAGTCGTTTTTCGTGACCATTCCACCTCACCGATCGGTTAGGACGTTGCTTAATGTTTACTATCATCATCGAAACATTATCGACCAAAATTAGACAATCATGGAATTGAAATTCTATAAAAGTAGTGCTCACTCTAGTGTATTTGATCTCGCGTTTCGCCATTCTACGTTGGTGGACAGCGCATTTTGCGGACCGGCTTGAATGAGAGCCCGCTGCATTCATAAACAACAGTTCGTCTATTCTGATACATGCGAAATAATTGCAAGCTTTAAAACACTTTATGTTTGGCAACAGAAACCAAAATGCGGAATATGTAATGTGTAACATGCTGTTTACCGATAATAATATAATATTTTCTCACTCCCAACAGTATCTCCATTCATAATGGAACGGAGCATTTACCTACAATATGTCGTGCAGTCTGATTATTTTATATCGCGATTCTCGTGATATAATGTTCATACATTTCTTTTCACTTAGATAAATCATACGTAATTATAGTACTATTCAAATCCGCTCTCAGAATGTACCAGCATTATCTGGTGATACGAGGGAATTGAAACTATACGTAATTGTTTCCTAATGATAATGGAATTGAAACACGCTATTAAGGCTAGAATCAACAGAAGTAAGACAACGCCATTGATATACCATTGAAGCCTAATTTAAAGATTGTCACCAGTGTCCATATAAACTGAATCGTTCTCATACAAAATAGCATTGGTCCGAATACCCACCAAGACAAAGATTGCAACAGGTATGTTTGATGGAAGAGTAACGGTTTGGCGTGACGTTAAAAGAATTGCCCAAGCGAAACGCCAATTGCTCAAATTATAAATCACAGCCATTATGTGTTAACCTCAGTTTTAGATGCACTGACATGACTATGTCACGATAAAAGCTTTATCAATCTAAATAAGAATACATTACTAGGTAAGTAGAATTAAATCTGAAATCTGATGAGAGAGGCGGCTATTATATTATTATCAACTGTTCGTCCGATTCTTACTTGAATTATTCTCACAAAAATAAACCTCGTCTCCCAATTGTAGAGATGTAATTTGTGAATGACATGAAAAACTCATTCTTAATTGCTCATGATCATTGAGGTTTTGGGTTAAACTATCTGCAATATCCATGCTGATTTAAACGGTGCGTGTACAAATTGACTTGTAAAATTCGAGAAAAATACAATACCATTGAAATCACATTGCTAGTTGTTTCAAGAAATGCTAGATAAAATTCTAATCAGATTTAAAGAAGTTTAAGATACTAGACAATCGCTATTATAAAGATATAACTAGGAAAGTCTTTTAGGTTTTTATGGTACACTATTCAAGGAAAGCAATTTCGGAGCATCTTAAAGCTAACTTTCTTGACAAACAAAAGGATCATTTAATCAAACGCGAATGGGAGGCTGATAAAAGAACCTTTACAAAACTGTGAATTACAATAGAACAATATCATGGCCTGGAGTAAACTAGCGGATAGACCTGACTCACCAAGGTCTAGTGACACGGTCAAAACGATTACTTATGATATTTTTTTGAAAAATGTTTGCATTCTTATTCCAAACAAGTCGCAACGTTGATAATATTTCTGCAGTCGCACACCTCAAATTTCATTGGATAGTGCTATATAAAGTCGCAATGCGAGTCTAATAATTTGATGGAGTTAACTGAAATGTGTAACAATCGCTCATCAGATGTTATCTTTCTGTGAATCTCCTAAAGAAATTGACCGTGGTGTAAGATTTCCGATATGAATTTAATGCAAAAACCACTTGGGCGGATTCGCAGTTGTGTTTTTTCCTATTATTACAATTGCCTACAAGGCCGAGCTATAGAAAGCACAGAAATCACCCATCTGTGTGACATTTGGTCTTTATAACGTTGATATCTGGTGAAGTTTGTACGCTTTAGTCGACTGCTCAATATACGCTACGAATAGAAAAGGTTAATCCAAGTGCTTCATTGCTCGATGTGAACACGGAACTCATTAATCTTTTTATGCGTGAATTCGTTCCAACCGGTATGTTAGAGGGAATCACCTCACACAAACGCTCAAATAGCGATTCAGATAGTATAAAAATTAGTGCCGCTGTACATAATTTTCAAACTAATACATTCCATATTAAAACGGATGTTAATTTCATGAGAACATTCTATAGAAGCAATAATATTTAGTATTATTGGATCTTGGATATGATGAAAGGATGAAATAATATAAACATTTGCTGTGTTTCGTCAACTTTTTGAGCTGTTTATAATCCTACAATGAGGAATACCGAGCAAAGCCGGAATGAAAGGTTAAAGATTACAGATTCTGAATATTGGAACTTGGAATGTTCGAGCCGTGAACTTGATTTACATTTTTGGACAAAAAACGAAATCAATGTAGGAATGTATAAACAAGTGGGTTGCTGAGATAGACAGACAGACAGATAGAAAGCTAGATAGATAGATAGATAGATAGATAGATAGATAGATAGATAGATAGATAGATAGATAGATAGATAGATAGATAGATAGATAGATAGATAGATTGATAGATAGATGGATAGATGGATAGATAGATAGATAGATTAGATAGATAGGTGGATAGATAGATAGATAGATAGATAGGTGGATAGATAGATAGATAGATAGACAGATAGATAGATTGATAGATAGATACATAGATAGATAGATAGATAGATAGATAGATAGATAGATAGATAGATAGATAGATAGATAGATAGATAGATAGATAGATAGATAGATAGATAGATAGATAAGATAGATAGATAGATAGATAGATAGATAGATAGATAGATAGATAGATAGATAGATAGATAGATAGATAGATAGATAGATAGATAGATAGATAGATAGATAGATAGGTGGATAGATACATTGATAGAGAGATAGAGAGATAAATAGAGTAGACTGACATATATGTATGTGCATAGCTAAGAATGGGAATTCGTCATAGTGAAACATCTTAGTTTTATTGTGATGGCTAAGTGATCTATTCGAAATTAGGCCATTCATGTATTTGAGAAGTTTCGTTGCTCGTCTCTCAATCCATAACTTATTGCGCATTTACGCAGTAATCACAAATCTTGCTAATTGAACGTAGTAGTTTGCACGATAGATGAATTATCATTGTGCAGATTTAGCATCCGCAGTCTAATAACATAAACACTGATGCACATCACAAAGCACGTTTAAATTTTTGGATGCCGAAAATTGTCGAAAATCCGCATATCATCACTAAAGAATCCGAGTATGAACAATGTTTTGTCTTCCACAGTCGTACAAAATATGGATTGCATTAAAGTAAAGAGCGTGGATACTGCATAAAGCGAACGATAGTTCTACTAAATAGCCCCTTCTTGTACATGAAAACGCGTAAGCAACGGAACAAAATCAGTGAGAAATGTTAACGTCTCCGATTTATTTGCCTCTCAACAGTGTACGGTTTCTGCAAAACTGAATTAATCGCTCTTATATTGACCCATAAATGATAGAACTAATACTAAACCAGGAGGAATTCCCTGAAAACTTCCTCTGCATTCACTGAATCCTTTGGATAGATCGCTGATCTATTAACATGCTTTCATGCCGGAGTATTCATGTATAAATCCAGTGTAATCCTTTAAAAATCCATCTTTCAACTCGATGAAAAGAATTTGATTCAAGTATTGAGTAATACGACTTTTGTGACGCAGCATTTACAAAACTTGAATGTTAAGAAATGTCCGGTACCATAACAGATATCTTTAATACTTCCCAAAACCTGTCACGAGAAACTGTCGGGACTTTTATATGAAATTTTTATTCATTGCTTAGAACGGGAGCAAACGGCTGGAAAATGGGTAAAATACTAGACATTTTAAGGCTGGTTGCCGTTCCAATGTCAAACATCACAGGCCAATGACACTGTTGATGAGATTGCGCTAATAATACTTGATATATTGAAATAGATCGTATAAGTTGTAATTCTATTTTCTTGCGCATTGATGAGCATACCGATAGGAAATTCTTTCTGGCGTATCAAACAGCGAAATAGTTCTGTTAACTGACGATAAAAAAATATGAAGCGCATTAGGCAGCGTTGATGAGTCACGAGCTTGAATGTACCGACTGGTCATCCGAAACCATACTTCCTTCTTAATATACAAAAAGTAAGAAATCAAG
>JACCGJ010010994.1:0-13573 GCA_013407085.1 Atriophallophorus winterbourni | reverse complement strand
TTGTGATTCTTTGTCTGAACATCGTGGTTCGTTGTACGAACCCTATATGACAGTGGCATACAAGCATAACTTTGTTTATATAGGCCTAGTTCTACGCTTTTTTCTTTAGGCTGGTCACAATGACTCTAGAAAGATATTTTACTTCTATTCCTCTTATATTATCGAGTGTATAAGCCTGTCGACGGTTTTTATAATATGCCATTCGATGAGTGGTCGGAAACTTTACAAGAGCAAAAAATGCAAGACGATTTCAACCTTGCATATAATATCCTCACTACAGTGTTTTATCGCCCGGATAATTATTCCCACTATGAATTACCTGCAACCTTGGAGTTCACAGTTGCAGGTTGAAAATGCACCAATCCAAACTGAAATGCCGCAGGTAGTTTTAATTGTGCATGTGGATTTTTGGAATTCCGTAAATATCACGTAGTTACGCTTCAATAGTATAGCTTTATTGAAATCCAACCTTACAATTAACTTCCAGTTAATAACAAACAGGTTAAAATTATTACAATTGAAATTTGCCACCATTTATGACCGCTTCAAGGAATTCAACTCGCTGCTTGATTTCATTAATTTTTAGACGTTATGCGCAACCCCGATTCCGCTGAGCTCGATATAGGTGCTCACATTATTTCAGAAATACATAATTACTTGATTATAATTATGTACATGAATTCAGAAAGTCTAGTAATCGATAATACATGAGGTTTTGTACAACAGCACTCATTCGATTTCCGAATGAATTGATTGACTTTGTTCATCAGTGTCTATGTTAGAGTGACTTGTGTGTATGTTTGTTGTGTGCACGGGCGATGTGTATTTCACTTGTCGACGAAAAGAGGAATTTTTACGTCGGTTAAAGTTAAACCATAAAGATGGCTTTTTGATCTCAGTGTGATCGATTGGTGTAATGATTGAAGGTTTGTTCTGCTGTGGGCCAGCGATTGTTATTCTCCGACGAATGGTTCGTGTTGAGTCTGGAATACAAATTTCAGATAATGTAAAATTCACAAACACGAAAGCTTGAAAGCGGTTGCATTCGAAATTTAACATTTTATGTAAAAGTTATTGAATACATTCACAATTTCTTGAATGAATGGAAACTTAGATGCTTTCCATTGTGTGATGATTTTAACTTCATATATCAAAACCAGTTCTTCGATTAAGTATGATGGAAGATTACGTGGTTAAATTAATATAGTATTCAAGTATTTATGCATGAGCTACAGAAAATTCAACCAATACTGTTCGTCTTTACTTTCAAATTTGAATTTTTGAAAAGTTACATCTAATGATAAATCAGATTTGCAATCAGTCTTAACTTGCTTAAGTGTGAACATCGCTCACCGATCAAATTGAAGACTGAATTTATATTCCAAACTTTTGGAAGTAACATAGGGTTAACACTATCTACATATGAAAACTCTGTAAAAGTTATTAAAAATGTCAGCCATGCCAGGCTCATCCAAAAGTGTCTTTGACTGTAAAGCTCCGTTTACTATTTCTTTACTATTTAAAGGCAAGTAGATCCTGTATGTACTACAGGAGACCGGTCGTAGGGCATGTGAACAAATAAGAAAATTAAGTTTAAACTATTATTGTGTTAAAATCCATCCACGTCTACGTTGTGTGTACATATGATTGAATACAGTGGCCATGTCAGCATTATCCAGCAGTGTCATCGGAGTTCACGCTTGCTTAAATTGAATTTATTTTCACATTCCAAACTAGTTTGAATATGATAAGAAACAACTAATCCACAATATGTATGAGCGCTCAGTTTCTGTAATGTTTGACATGCAAACAATGATAGGCGAACTGTTTGCCACTATTTCGATAATGGAATAAAATCCGCCTTACATGACTTCTTCATTTTTACCACTGTTAATAATTTCAATGCGCCTAAAGCATAGACTAGCTTACTCAACTCCAACAGTCGCAACAAATCGTAGAATTGCAAAAAGTTTGTTGTGTACAAAACAAACGTTGATCTGAGGTTTCAGGGATTTGCTTTCATATATTGCATATTGCATAATCTCACAGCGACCGTGCGAATGAAGCCCCGGGTTATACCGTCGTACTTGTGGTTTTTACCTGATTTGATAACATAACTGAGTCTAAATAACATTTCAATTCGTATGTGCTAGTTTTTGTTGAACATTCTGTAATGGACATTCGTTCTGTGTAGCTCAACCACCAAGTGTAATGAATTGACTAAAACTCCAGCAGATTGTCTGATGAATTATTCGGAGGTAAGAATGCAGCTGCTACGGCTGATGACAGATACATGCAGAACAAATATTGTAACGCCATATCACATGAATAAACAGAAAAATTTCCATTACCATCACACATTTTCTAATTAAAAAAAACTATGCATTGAAATAGGCAAATTGGCCAAGCATGAAAATTTGCTTTTATCAAAAACATTCTTTTGGAAATTTATACTCTCGTTAAATGGGAAACACCGATATGAATGCTACATAGAGTAATACATAACATCCACCCAGCTTATTGTATTCCAGACCAGCGATTGTGAGTACATTCTGGAATTGTATGTGCATACTAAGAATATTCAAAATTATGAATCACCTTTAGACACCATATGCCGTGTTAGAATCAGGCACACAAATTTTTGGAAGTTCAAATCAATATAGCCTACAAATTGAAGAAAATGAATTAACTGCACAAGCTGTCAACCAGAATGTCTTGGTCGTTGCAGTAACCATTACAAAATGCTCTAAAAATTGAGACACTGCAACAGTCATTATAAAGCAATGCTGCAGAGCATTAATTTCGTAAATTATCGATCAATAACGATCAAAGAAAGCATGACTGTAGCAAGCTGGAGCACAAATAGGTAGAAAATCTGCTAATATATTAGCGTGCGAAGTGCATTATTGTGCCGCTAGCAAGCTGGATGCAATAACTCACCATGTTTACTCTGAAACTAATAGTGGGTGCAAGTTGTTATACTACTTGTGAAATATTTAAAAACATTTGGTTACTTGATAATAGTTAGAAGTACACATTTCAATATGAGATGATTGCAGTGTTGGAGGAGAAACGGTCAGTTTTCTTGAAGGTAAAAGGTATTCCAACAGAAGAAAACTTATGACTTCCAAGAGTAGCTAGAAATAAGTTTAAAAAATATCGGGAACAACGTATGCATTATGCGCTGTTTTTGATTCAAAGGAGGCCTTCGCCTACGTCTACAGGGAGGGTCTTTTCAAATTGCTTGATCCGTTAGGCTGGCCACAAAGACTGCTCAAACTCGTCATTTCTTCCCACTCTGGCATGAAGAGCTCAGCCCATTTTAACGGTTTCAGTTTAGGATCCTTCGAAATTCACCGAGGCGTCAAACAATGGCGTGTTCTTGCTTCCACGCTGTTTGGCATTTCCTTTGCTTTGCTTCTGAAGCACGATTTTAGGACGTGCACAGAAGGCATTTACTTCCGAGCGCAATGTGCTGGCAAGCTTCTAAACCTGAACCGTTTAAGAGCTAATCCGTGACCTGCTGTTTGCTGACGATGGAGCCATTATTGTTCACTTTCAAGAATACATCTATTCAATAATAGATCGTTTTTCGTCGACATGCAAAGACTTTGGACTAATAATCAGCATTAGCAAGACCAAAGTCATCGTTTCATATATCTTTGTTCAACCATTTTGAATAACCTCTCGCTATACACGGAGATTAATTAGCGGATTAGCAGAGCACCTGTCATTTAGTCCCGTTTGAACTCTCGTGTTTGGGGTAACCGCATCTGTCTGCAAAGACAAAGATGATGGTATACAGCGCATGCGTACTAATTGCTTTACTGTATGACAGTAATACTTGGACCAACCACGCAAGTCACGAACGGAAGCTGAATGCTTTCTATCTACGAAGCATCCGTCGTATCTTGAACATATCGTAGATGGACAAAGTGACTCATGCTGAAGTGCTTTCAATAGCTGGTCTACAGAGTATGTTCGCTCTACTACGACAGCGCCGCCTGCGGTGACGTGCACACGTCTACAGAATGGAAAATGGTCGTATTCCGAAAGATCTACTCTATGGTGAGTTGAAATCAGGAAGTCGACTATTGGGCAGACCGCACTTGCGGTACAAAGACGTATGAAAGCTCTTGGCATTGACCCCGCGAGTTGGGAAGAACTTGCTATTGACCGCTCACTTTGGTGGCATTGTGTACAGCATGGGCGTGCAAGCTGACGCCCAACAAACGAGTTCTGCCTATCACTGCAAGTGTTGTGAGAGAGATTGTTCCTCCCGAATCGGGCTGTTTAATCATTCGAAATGCTGTATAACATGAAAATAAACGCGATTGTGATGTACTTCAACGGAGAAATCAACCGAAGGAGGACAGCAACAACATGATTCAATAAATTTTACTGAAATCCATCACTGAGACACTTCCGGAAGTGTGGCGAGATGTAGTCTCTAGGTGCTCAATATGGAGTGCTGGAGAATTTGAAAAATTTTGGCAATCAAATTCGTTCATCTTTCAGTGTTGAATAAATTTGCCAGTCCTTCGTTCCAATATTCGATTATTATGGAGTCATGTTTTTTACTGTACTTATACGATGGTTTTACCATTCGGATGTTTCGGGGGCACAAATACATGGAAATGGCCACTTTTATAAGTGCTCATATCCCCAGTAAATGCACACTACAACCGGCTTCTGGCAATCTGTCCTCATTAAGTGAAGAATGTAAGATGAACCTGGAAACACTAGTAGCGTGATAACCTACTTGAACTTTGCGTTTTGAAGGCTCGACTCCGAATCGCTATGGAGTTCTTCATTTGAACATCGTGGTTCTATGTACAAAACTATATTACTGTTGCTTTAAAGTCAAACTTTGTTTACCGATTTACCACTATTTTACATATCACTGAAAGCGAGCTTATATTTTAAAAGAAGGACGGTAGAGATCTAGAAACCATTTGTGGTCTACAATAGAGATGAATGTAGACCAAACTTTGTATGGGTCATTTTTAAGCGTCTTAAGCGCTTGACCAAGTATCACTTTGGGATTCTGTGGTTGATGTTCTTTGTAAGACCCAATTTAACAGTGACATTTAACAATAATTTTGTTTACCTCTTTCCCACTATAATAAATCTCACTAGACTTAATTTTACTGTCTACACCGAATGACAGCAAACAGTCAGAAACCGGTAGTGGTGTGTAAGGGTGGGGATGTGAGCAACACATTGCTTTGGTCGTTCCTTAGCGCCATGAGTGCTTCACCAGGAAGCAATATGGGATTCTCTGTTTGAACACCGTGGTTCGTTGTACGAACTCTATGTAACAGTAGCATACAAGTATAACGTTGTTTACCACTCTACCACTGTTTCAAGGCTCACTGAACCTGATCTTACTGTCTCCACCTGATTACGGCCAACAGTCAGAAACCGGTAGTGGTGTGTAAGTGCGGGGCAGTGAGCAACACATTACTTTTGTCCTCCATAAGCTGCTTGATGGCTTGATCAAGAATCACTATGTGATTCTGTGTTTGAACACCGTGGTTCGCTGTAACATATGTAACAGTGGCATTCGAGTATAACTTGGTCTACTAATTATCCACTATTTTGAGGCTAAACCTGATATTACTGTCTCCAACTGATGAAGGTAAACGACCATAAGCCGGTTGTGTTTGTATGTGTGCGGGATGTATTTAACACCTTTCTTTGATCATCGATAAGCTCCTTGAGTGTTTGACCAGGATTTATTATGTGATTTTCTGTTTGAGCATCGTGGTCCGTTCTAAGAACCACAGTGATGTCATAATCTAACTTTGTTTACCACATTTCCCCTGTTACAATGATCACTGAACCTATGCTTATTATCTCCATCTGAGGATGGCAAACAACCAGATATCAGCTGTAGTATGTAAGGCAGGTGTGTGTGAGCGCAACATAAATAACTCATCACACATTTCGAATGATAAGTTGTAAATTATAGAGTGAAGATCATTTGAAGTAAATCTCTCAAATGGGGTCAAATTATTCGTTTGTGAAATGCTCAATATATTGAGCATTGCTCACCCGGGTGATACGTTTTCCCGTTATTGGTGCGTTTCTCATCGATCGCTAGAGAAGATTGGAGTAAGGAAAGAGTGGGATTTATCGCGAGGGCTTTGCACCAACTTGTGAAATCCTCCCTGAAACAAGGGGAATATGAGGTGTGAATGTCGGAAATGATAACACTGTTTCTGAACATATTGGATTCAAAATTTATGGTGGAAAAAGCAAAAATGAGAACAATAATATTGCATATACGTATAGAATTTAAATGAATCCAGACGACACGAAGGAGTATCAAAAACGATTCCAAGTAGGACATTATGGAGAGAAACGTTGGTCGATAATGCATTTTTAACAAAATGCGAAGCAATAATTCACACCAAATAAATTTCGAGAATGTTTCATTCCATTCGCTTAAAGACATCTCGTTCAAATAATGTTGATCTTGAAAACTTGGAAAAATTCTCTCATTTAAAATCTGTCAAATATCAAATAAAAAAACATGAATCATATTCTTATATGGAGGTGAAAATTCAAATAAACCCGAATGATAATTTTTGTTCTTGCTTTATCTCACACACAAATTGGAGACCGTTTTAAGTAAATCGACATTTTCCGGATCGATAGTAATTTGACTGTGAAAAAGTTTGAATTTGATCACACAGTATTTGAAATTATGCATTAGTTTCGCAACTCCGTGAACTTTAGAGAAACAAATCACATTTGCATGCATTTTCATCACACACACACACACCACGACCGGTTTAGTACTGTTTACACTCATCAGGGACAGTAAGATGAGGATTAAATAAATTTCAGTACATTTCAATTTATTTCGAAATAATTAAAATAAACTCACAAGTTTTTCGGCAGCAGATGTAGTTCTGTGGGTGATCCACTTTGACTTGTATTCAACACCAAACGTATACACTCCATTCGAACCGGTTCAATTTGTTGAAATGCGTGGGAAGTACTTTTCAATTTTTCAATGCTTGCACTCAACTGAAAGTTGCTCACACTGCTTCCTGAACGACCCAGATGGATTCGATGCTTCCGCTCTGGGGAACATTGGGCGAAGTCCGATTTGCGGTTAGTCCCTGAACTGCTGATTGTGTGGAAGCGATTAATCTCTGATTTCGGCCTCTCTGGATGGCTTGAGAAATCCGAGCGTTTCAAAATTTCTGAGTGAATTGAATCGGTATTTCGAGTACCCGAGGACGCGAGGATATTCGAAACGGTCGATGATCCGATTGGGTGTAGTTCAGCGTGGATTTCTGCGCGTTCACAGTAGTCTAAGACTAGGAATCGATCGTTCCTTCGAAAGAGAATTCAAATGATTTAAAATCGATATCAATTTACTTATATATGTACCATTTAAATTTACTGTAAATTAAATTTAATCGGCGACGTAATCAAATATGACAGAAAAATATGCCCACTGATGAGCTTGTGATGCATGTTTTAGGGAACACAAATGTAAATTTTTAAAGGTCATTTGAACTTCAGCCAAGCAAGAGAATTATAGAAGTTAAATTGTAAACTCGGTTTATGATGGGTTATCACGACCAACCTCGTTTAAACATAGCTGTGAAATAAAGGCAGACATTTATGAGAAGATTGAAAAGAGATTACGTAATCCAGCTTAGTTACGGTGACTCCGGTGTAAAATTTGCTGGATATAATTTCGAAATGTGATGTCCTTTAAATTTCCCATTTAATGAGTACGTAGTTTGTATAAGATGCCTAATGTCGCTATGTTCAGCTGGACCAATAGGTAAAATCATCCTTACTTATAAACTAATGATTTAAATGTGATATAAATGATGTAAAGAGTAACACATTTTTGGACTTTCTATTACTAAGACGCATGAGCGAAGTTGTGCAATTTAATCAATAATTTTGATTTTAAATTTTGTGGTTGCCCAATCACATCAGTAGCTTGAGATTGCTTTGGTTGTTATAATGAATTTCGCGCGAACTCAAAAATTTGCACATTTAAACAGTTCTACGTGCCATAACTCTGAACATCCTTAATGAAGAACTACGAATAAATTAGCTGCGGACTATTTCACTTTTCACAAACACTACACTAGAGACAGTCACTTTCATTTCGTCTATTGTATTTATCATCGTCTATCGCAAACATTTCGCTAAACATCTCTGGGTTCAAGGTTATCCTTGTATCATAAATTTCACATGGTGTCTCAAGATGTTTTTCGATTATGTCAAAATCAATTGTAAAATACAATCGAGAAATGAAAAAGCATTGAAATTCACGTAATTTATTCGGCTGTTTCAAAACTTTCGCACGGTATGATTTAGTGCAATGCGTGAATTGTTTTCACGAGAGAATATCTAATTATAAATTTCAGCTAGCATAAATTTTTTATGTGAAATGCTCTGGTACTATGTCGAAGACTTCCAAGTTTGTCTAAATGTTGTTCAAATTTAAGTGACACGTAGACCAAAGCGTCACGTAATTGAAAAGTTCATCAATACGCAGAGCACCTAGCTAGACTGTGCTCATTGAACATGAAGAAATTCAGCTCAGGGCCTTAGATTAGCTTGTATACGTCGGTCAGATCATTTATTGATTATTCGCTACAGATTCCAATTCTGATGTACAAAGTAATTAATCAAAGCGTAGGAATACACTTTCAGTATCTGATCGCAATTGTTCGAATAATGAAAATCCACGTCACATACCGTTTTTCATTAAATTATTAGCCATGTGTCAAACCACGCTTTTGACATTAGTTGGCTGCTCCAAATATAGAGAAATTCATTTAAAATTCAAGGGCTTATTGAAACCCGTAACCATGATCAAAAATGCTCATTTGCATGCATTTCTATCTCACACATACTACACGGCCGATTTCGTACTGTTTACTCTTATTGAGTAAGGACAGTAGGATCAGGATTTGCATGGGTTTGAATCAGTGGAAGAATGATAAAAAAGTTACGCTTGTATGCCACTGTTGGGTAAGGTTGGTACGACCAACCTGTTCAATCACATGAGCCCCCACTCGTGTAGACTGTGTTTAAAACCCATGACCATAAATATAAAAGCTCATTTGCATGCATCTCCATCACACACCCACCCCACGACCTGTTTCGTTTTGTTTGCACTCATCAGGTAGGGACAGTAAGATCAGGATCCGCATGAGCTTATTTGTGTGCATATTTGTTGCAAATCGATATTATAGCATCAGTGTAATAAGTCATGTTGAGTATACGTGATATTACTTAAATTTTCGACCTTGATTACAATTAGTTTCTTATTGTTGACACTGCTTAAATTGGGATAACAGCAACTATATCTCTCTATCGACCGATATCGATTTGCAAGAAATGTTTTGTGTTTTAAGTATCAGTATGATAAGTACGATAGATAATCAACGGTACTATGGCTGATCAAAACTATATGAGCTCTAACTTGCTTAAACAGGCTGAGTAGCGGTGTTTAAGGTGCCCATTTTCGATCATGTCTGCAGGAATGAATATATCCTCTGTATTTATATAGTGCGATCCATTTGAACATATTCATATTTACGCTGTTTCAAATGAGCGAATCCTGATTGAGCTGCCCACACCTGATGGTTGCCATAAACATTAAACCGGTCGTGAGGTGTGTGTGTGTGATGGAAGGGTCTTTGTTGATGACCATGGATGTAGCCCCATCTATATGTTCGTGGGCACATGTGATTGAACAGGTTGGTCGTGCCAAACTTATCCAACAGTGATGGACAAGTTCACACCTTGTCCAACATTTCTGCATTTGTTCAAAACATGCGGATGCTCATCCCTACCTGATGAGTGCCAACAGCACAAAACCGGTTCATGCCGATGAGATAAGCTCCGTCCACAAGAGCATGTGTGGATTAAAACTTCAAACATTTTCTATCGATTTTTGTCAAACTGTTCAGTGTTCAGTCGTTGTATGATTGTGTGTTACGAACGCGTTTATTAATAATATACTTGTATGACACCTAACCGTGATCAATAAAATCAAACAAGCATAAAGAATTTCCGAGAAAATTCTGAAAAGAAAGCTCACTTTTTCTTCTTGGTCACGAGCAATAAATCATTGAAAAGTATGAAATATAACGATTGAGGTTTTCTCAGAGATAGTTTTTGAAGCATTGACAGCCGGCCATTGCCCGCAACCTCACGGAGTTCACCCTCTTTGATTAATCGCTTGTCGCTAATCGCAACACACTACAAAGTGAAAAAAGACTCTATATATATTCAAATACCTGGGATAATTTTGCTTTTTTACCAGTCTTAAGTTGGATTTTTGAAATATCGAGGTTGATTATTTATCGATAATGATTATTTATTCATCACACAATATCAATCTTTTGTTAAAATCACCTGATGCTATTCAGGCATGATTAGTCAAATGGGGACTTTTGTATCTCAAACACTTACTGTCAGCAAAAAATATACTCAAAAATCTTAGACATTCAAATTTAAATTCGAAAAGCCATGCGTAGCGCCTGGAAAACATATTTGAAGTGTAATCAATGGACGAGAATTCACAATACTCGGAAAAGTCAATCATGAACGACCAGCTCACATAATAAAGCTACTCCGAGTCAATCATTTTGATCAAACGTTCATTAATTCTTCTTGACGACGTCATACGATAAAAGACGATATGTCGTATAGATCAATATACTCATTAGCTTGGGAATAATGCCTGAAGTTACACAGACAGAAATTATGCTGACGGATTCAATTTTAACAAAACATTCTCACCTTGACGTGATCCGGGAACTCTAGCAAATTGGAAAGCGTCAAAAGTCGCGCTTTTCTGTCCATCAGTTCCTTCTCGGTCTCACTTGACGCAAGCAGCTAAAAATCAATGCAACATCATTCACCATTTAGTCAATTTATTGTGTTAAGTAGTCGACAGTCACCTTCAAGTTCCTGTAATCGGTGTACGATAAATGTTTCGAGTATGGAAAGACACGAGACGTCTATATATTGCGGTGCTCGTATCCCCATCATTTTCACACTTGACAGTTGCATTCAAGTATACCTTTGTTTAAACAAGACGTCTGCTGTAGTATTCATCTTAATTTAAGCCCCAGTATTTGTGCCGCAATTTTGACCTTAACTTGACAATACTGATATCTCCACATTCCAGCGTCCGGTCATGCAGCGGATAAACATTAACACGCGTGACCACTAGTGTGCGCACGGATTACGCAATCGAGCGAATCTGTCAGCAGATGTCATTCACACCTGCCAAGACTAAAACAATTAAGGGATTATACGGCACATAGGGGTGGTGGTGCGTCAGTTGATATTGAACGCGACGATCCTTCTTAACGAGCGCAGAACCCAATATGGACTGTGCAGTTCCTAACCAGCTTATGATTGGTCAGGTGAATGAAATTTAAGCTTGATCTCTGTTCGTACTGACACCCTTGGTCTGACGAAGCTTCTGTGTCTGAAGCGAAACGTTACCAATAAACTACTCTCACCGATTCATGCCCGATCAGTCACAAACATTTTCCATTACATTGTTGACAATAATAACATTGGAATACTAACACGGGTCAGAATGCTACTCTGGACAACCAGAAGAACTGAATATTCCGCAATCGATTGAAATATGTTTGGGACGATCGTGTATTCATAATGCAAAGAAATATGAGTGCAATCGGTTAGAGTAGTTTTTGGGTAACGTTTCACTTCTGACACAGAAGCTTCGTCAGACCAAGTGTGATAGTCAGGACAGGGAACATGATGAAGTAGTAGTCAATCCCCCACCACTGACTTGACCCTACCGCTAAATAGCCTACAGCACGCCTACAGTGTGTCACGTCTCGTGCGAATGACCGGGATCAGTGGTCGATTTTCCACACAGTGTGTATTCACGTCAATGTGACACAAATGAACACGGTCAAGGTCAGTTGACACAGCGACCCACATACGTAAAAGTACATAACTAACGGTAATGTTAAATAAGCGGTGGTGGGTTGACTACTACTTCATCATGTTCCCTGTCCTGACTATCACTCTTGGTCTGACGAAGCTTCTGTGTCAGAAGTGAAACGTCACCCAAAAGTGGTCTAACAGATTGAATACAATTTATTTTCGAATGAATGCACGATCGGTCTCAAACATTATCCGATCAATAATTAGGCATTTAACGGCAGTCAGGTTGTCAAATTCGGTCAGACGAGCCCGAGGTAATGAAGGCTTAAAGGAAACTGGTTGATATGAAATCGAATGGCAAATCAGATGACAGTATCAAAACAGCTACAACAAAAGGAAAGGTCCTCGGCGTATGAATTAGTGGAAGTCTTAATAATAGCATGCAATGTGAAGCAGTGTACAACCGAGCTAGCCGCATGCTAGGTATGCTTCGGCGTATTTTCGGATACTTTTCCCGTGAAACATTCCCCATGCTCAGAAATACGTATAATAACCCGGTGATGGATTACCCAGTGCAAGCTTGGGCACCATGGCTACAAAAGGACATCAAGCTGCAACTAAAATTATTGTCTGTCTCCGCTTCCTACAATATGACGATCGACTGTGGCATCTTAGTTTGGATGAACTGCCTCGCAGACAGGTTCGATTGGATCTAATCTTACTTATAAAATAATGAACTCAAAGATGCAACCTCTGAGGCATCTATTTCGCTTCCGGTCAAGCCATGTCACACGTACTCAACCAATGGCATTTGATATCCCACATTCTCATCGACACTGCCATCGGTTCTTCTATTCGCTGCGCGTTTGTTTATTATGTACAATCGCCTAGTAAAAGGATTTCAGGAACAAATTGGATATATTTATGCGCAGTAATTCCACCTACATCCCGTTTATATACCATGATCTTTATCCAAATGAATATTTTTTCCATCATACCGAGACAATACATGACATTTTTTACAACTACAATGCTTCAATTTACTTTGTATATGTATCTATTTCCATATACGAATATACTGTGGTGTTGTACAGCTACGAGCTTTTATATACCGTACATTCTTGAATCTTGAATCTTGAGATGTCAATTGTGATTTGCAGATTTAATTTATCTCTTTTGTGTAGACCTTTGCCATTTCGGTAATAAGTGCTTGCTCAAATAGTGTTTACTCGTTTATATTATTCCGTGTTACTGATTAACGATTATATATTCATTATATTCATTTGGACAGTGCTTATTCAAACAAATCATCCTTGCGGTCATTTGTTTCATCTTTCCCATAACACACATCTGCGAGGTCACCAATTAAAACTTTACCAACAGCATAGCAGGTTGAACTGCCGCAAATATGCATTTTCCGTTCGCAATGTGCAACTGTGGAACAGTTTACCTACTCATGTGGTACAATCTGGAACTGTTGATGTTTTCAAAAAATCACTAGATATCCACATGGAAAAGTATGTTTTTTGTGTTTGACAATAATCTAACAATATTTTGATATCTTTTACCATCCGACCCGATGTACATTTTTGTGGGTCCTGTAAAGCATAGCTTTTTACCTGCATATGATCTATGAATAAATCTATGA
>JACCGJ010010993.1:0-26182 GCA_013407085.1 Atriophallophorus winterbourni | reverse complement strand
CCCAAAAAACGAAAAGGGTCCGGCTCATCGCGAGTCGGACCAATAGCTACAGTACACGATTCGACATTGTGTAAGACAAATACGATCAGATGCATATATACAAATGCTCAGTGTTTAACTAACAAATTAGCTGAACTATGTGAGCTTTGTGATAGACTTTCACGCGATTTGGTTGCAGTTACAGAGACTTGGTTCCAGCCCTGCATGACTGATGCTGAGCTTTTGATTCCGAAAATGTCACTACTTCGTCGCGATCGTGATCGAAGATCCGGTGGTGGAGTTGCAGTCTACTATCACGAACGTTTAGCGCAGTGCAACGTCATCGATCATCCTGACCTCAGCCTTCCTGATACAATGTGGTGTTCAATAAAACTAGTCAATGGAGATGAATGTACGATCGGCATCATTTACCGCTCGCCATCATCCGAAAGTTCATACAATGATAAGCTCATCGAATCATTGCAACACATCACAAGATGCCAGACTATGCAATTGCTAATCATTGGCGATTTTAATCTCCCGCATCTGTTTTTCGAGAGGTGAGCACTCCCTGCATTCGTTTGAACATAAATTCAAGGAGGTTATAGAATTTTCTTCACTACACAATCACGTTAACCAGCCAACTCGCTGGCGGGGTCTTGACCAACCTTCAACCCTTGACCTTGTCTTAACGCCTGAGGCAACCGCAGTAGAGGGTATACAATAACTGGCACCACTGGGGAAGAGTGATCATGTTGTGCTTTTGTACGATTTTGTATGTAGTGCGGAACGATTGTGTGAACAGACGAAAGTCATAAGGAAAATACAATTTGAATCCTTAAATATCAGTCTCCGGGATGCACACACTCATGAGTTTGATTCAATGGATCCTGGCTCATATTACAATTCGTTTCTAAATTATCTCAATTTGAAGATTTACGAAACCTCGATTTTTGTTCCACACAAATGCAGCTACAATAACCAGTTTGTTATTCGGAGTAGAACGAAGAAATGGTTAGCTGTTAAGCGAGAGTCTTGGGTAACTCATAAGAAGTTTGGTACGGAAGAAACTTGGAAACGATTCTGTAAGATACGGAATAACGTCACGACTCTTGTCAGAGAAGATCGCATGCAATTCCAATGGAACTTGCTTAAGAGAATGGAAAAGAATCCTAAGCTTCTCTACAAGATAGTAAATGAACGATCAAAGATCAAACCAGGTGTATTCTCTGTACTAACCCCTCATGGATTGACCCACACTGCCCAAGATACCGCCGACGCTTTAGCAACGTTTTACTCATTTGTCTTCAATCCCAAGCGTTGTATACCATATCAAGTTTCATCAAGTTCACCACATTTCGAATTATTAAGTGAAATGACTATCAACGAATACATGGTTGGGCGGGAAATTTGTCGACTGAACGAAAAAAAGTCCCCTGGCGCAGACAAAATTACCCCCGCCGTACTTCGCAGGTGTCGCGTTGCTTTGACTGCTCCTCTCACTCGCATATTCAATCTCAGCTTAAATGAAGGAAAAATACCACCGCAATGGAAAGCAGGGATGATAACTCCTATTCATAAAGGCGGTAGCCGTTCAGACACAGCAAACTATAGACCGGTAACGTTACTTCCTGTGATCTCCAAATTAATGGAACGCATTGTGACTGCGCGCATAAGAGAACATTTTGAAAACCAAAATATTTTGACCGCAGCACAAAACGGTTTTCGAAAAAGTCGCTGTTGCTTATCTAACCTTCTTACAACGTTCGAGGATTGGACCAATGCACTAGACGAAGGTGAGGCTGTACATGCTTGCTACATTGATATTTCCAAAGCTTCCGATAGAGTCAACCATGACATCTTAATTAAAAAGCTCGAATCCTATGGAATAACGGGAATATTGCTGAATTGGATAAGGGACTATCTTACTGATAGACACGTCCAAGTTCGCGTTGGCAGCACCTTATCTAGAAAAATAGACGTCACGAGTGGAGTTCCGCAAGGCTCGGTGCTTGGAGCTCTTCTATTCTTGGTGTATATGAACGATATAATAGAGGATATTGGATGCAACTTGATCCTATTTGCCGATGATATTGAAATTTGGAAACGTGTCAGGTCTGTTAATGACTGTATGGCATTACAACGGGATCTAAGCATCTTATTTCGTTGGTCCTAGTTAAATGAGTTACCATTTAACCCTGCGAAATGTAAAATGCTGCAGCTTGGGAAATCTCTGCACCACACGTATCAGCTTGGCACGCAAGATCTCGTCTGGACAACAGCAGAAAAAGATCTGGGTATCTGGGTTTCGTTTAACCTTAAGCCTGGACAGCATTGCCGGATGGTGTACAATAAAGCTTGCCGTATCTTGAGTCTTCTCAAAAGAATATTCCGGATTTTTACGCCCGAAACCCTACCCCGGGTAATTAACACGTATTTACGTCCTGTTATGGAATATTCCATCCAAACCTGGGCACCATGGCTGAGGAAGGATATCGAACTACTCGACAGGAATTATCATCGTGCTACAAAGTTGGTCTCCCGGTACAGAAATTTGCCTTTCACAGAGCGAATGTTAAAACTGAACCTACAAGATTTTACACAACGGCGGATACGTAGTGATCTTATGTTGACCTTCAAAATCCTGCATTCTGTTAACCATCCCCTTAAACACTTGCTAAAGCCCAATGACCTTACTAGAACACGAACACATTCAAAGGCTTTAAGCATTCCGCATTCTCGATTGGATATACGTCGTAATTTTTTCTCCGTAAGAATTTGTTTCGCTTGGAACTATTTGCCTGAAGAAATCACACGATCCGAATCTGTTGAGGTTTTCGCTTCCAAACTCGATGAGTTTATGACGAACCATGCGGTATGCGAATGTCCCTATTGATTTTTAAGATGTTTTATATTTTTTTATATATTTTTATATGTTCCATATACCTTGTCATCCTATGGTTATTGTTAAGCTTAATGCTTTTTCTACCATACAATTTTCTGAGTTCTGAGTTCTGAGTTTCATACTTGAAATATTTGATTAGTATGTACTGTTAATCATATTGATTGTCGGTCGAAGTGAGACTGATGAATTCTTATGAGCCAATAGTATACCGGGTTGTACTGAATTACTTAACGATGCGTTGAATAGAGTAATAGGTAATCCATTAATTAATAATAGTATCTTTATATAAAATTATCTATCAATTTTACTCAGTTAGACAGAAGGCAATCACAACCATATCCGAATCAATCGAAAACTTACGCCGCTATCGACGAGGTGAGGACTGACTGTATGTGCAACAACGTCAATCTCACCTCAAAATGAATAGATCTGAAACCATCAGTGTCATTTGCGCTGTCTGAGGAGTCTGGCGACCGGGAGAATTGCCGTGCCATGGCATGCGAAGGAGGCAAGGCATAGCACATGATATTAAGCAACCCTAACTTAAATTCGATTTGGTCTCATCCAGTAATTTCATATTTTCAGGCATTCTTCCAACGAAGCATTCGGGAGCGTCGACAATATGTTTGCCCCAAAGATGGAAGATGCACGGAGAATAAAAATACTAAAAACAAATGTCGTGCATGTTGACTCGCTAAATGCGTCGAAGCAGGCATTTCGGCTAGTGGGATTTTGTTTAAATTATCTTATAGTGCACAAGCATTTCAACGACGTTAACTCAGAATCATGTACGAGTATTCGCTCACATGTCAACACTGCGATAGCCTTGGAAACGGCAAACTCTGAAACACTCATCTACATCTGAGTGAAATTCATCCGATTGAATGCAAAGTTTAATAAGCAACTTCTATTTATTACAAGATTCCGTCAAGTCTCTATAACACAATGGTATCCAATGCATTTTCCCTTGTTGGTGCTAACATATTGTCGACGCGTTCGAATGCATCGCCGGAAACATTCAACATGCGTGACATTTGTTCCGACTATTTTTATTCTCCATTCATCTTCTACTTTTAACGCAAACATATTGTCGATGCTCTTGAATAATTCGCCGGATGAAAGCCTTAAAGTTTGAAATTATTTAATGACACAAAATCGAATTTATGTTAAGGTTACTTAATATCGTCGGACATACCTTGCCTCCTTCGCATGCCGTAGCACCGTAATGTCTTTCTGGAGCCCAGTCTACTCTGACAGCACAAATGACACTGCTGGTTGCCGATTTATTCATTCTTAGGTGAGCTAGACGTCGTTACACATAGCGTCGTTCCGCGCCACGACGAGAGTGCGAGGCATGCTTCGATTGATTCGGAAATTGTTGCGGTTGGTCCTGAGAAAGTGACTAAAAATTATAGATAATTCAATACATGGATACTAATCCAGTACTTAATCCAGTACTATGGGCTCACACGAATTCATTAACGTCACTAGAATCGATTATGGTTATGATGAAAAGTCCACCACAATCAAATTATTAAATTATGAAACAATACTTCTCAAATAATGGTAGTTCACATGATCGGAAATTACAAATTGTCTACTCCATTGTTCTGGCCGTAGTAATTATCTTGAATTTGTTCGGAGCCAGTGCCTGTGGCTGGTACGAAGACGACGGTTGGCGCTATGGTGTTAGCATATTGTGTTTGTGAATTTGAAGGTTATATGCATCAGTCACAAACTCACCAGAATATGAAGGTTGTGGTCGTGACGTATACCCATTATAATTGTTGATTGTACAGTCGTTGGTGTGTTGGTGAGGTATTGCCGAGGCATTCAATGATTTGTACTAAACTGAAAACTTTCAGACTTTTGGGAAGAATAAAATTGTATTATTTTTCATGTTTCACTGGTCCCAACTTCCGTAACATCATTCGCACACGAGTCTTCTTATTTAGCTTAGCACAACCATCCATGAACACATCTTCGTATATTCGGTATCAGGACTCGAATATCATTTATTCATCAGGCTGACAATGAAATTCGTCAATGCTTTGCAGTAAGCCGTCAACTAGTTGTCCATAACTTAGACTTTCGATTGCCTGGAATGCCATTCGCTCTATCAACTCTTCAAAAAACTGCTTTTAATGATTAAGTAATTCTTGTACGAATTCCGTTGGTACTGACCTCCCCACATACGCTAAAATATTGTCCTCAGCCCATCGAGAATTGTTATATTTGTAATTTGCTACTAATAGCTCAGCATTGGCTTTGACAGAACCAAACCGTAAGAGAACTCGTGTATTGACCGAAAGAAAGAATACCACAAAGTTTATACAGTGAACAAAAATCACAAACTGCACTTACGATCGATCTCGATTGATGATTATTCGATAGTTTGTTCACTAACTATACTACAGATTTTAAATCGGATCGATGTTTGTTTAAGTAACTTTCAATCAGGGCGATTCGTTATCCATTTTATCGATTTGATCAAGTAGACGATTGTTTTCTGAGATTCAACACTTTCAATTTTGTTTGAACTCGCCTCTAGTCGAACGTGTATGCCACCATTCATCTTCAGTTGTCTAATAAACACAGTTGTTTCAACGCATTAGCTAATTACAGCCCTTGATTGATTCAGCCAAATCATGTTCATTGCTCTATGCTAAAGAGTGATGTAATACCAGGTGTGTATTTTCCAGTAGAGCTTATAGTGGCCGAATAATAAGTGTGCACTACACAAAATACAGCAAAAATGGAATCAACTCATTAAAGACCACATGTCCAAAGAAAGATCAAGTGAAGTTCAACGATAGCGAGATAATCCACACAGGAAAATCAATGAGATGGAATGCAAGGTGCAGAATGCTCGAAAATGTTGGAGGATCCGTTAATCGCAATTTCAGCGACGCACACAACCTTTGCACCCCCAATAAAAGACAAAGCCCGAGAGTTCAAATTATATTAACCGCCAAAAAGTATATTGTACAATCATTAATTCGAATGAAGCTTACAAGCCCAAAAATCGAATAACCATACAAGGCAAAAAAATGTATGTACAAAATCCGAAGGTACAAATTGAATGTAGTTCACTACAATATTCCACCACCAGAGCGCTAGTTAGGCTTGACGGAAGAATAACATACTCTCGAAATGTTCATAAAGTCACAACGTAAGCAAGACGTTTGTGCCAATGCCCATGTCTACCGGTTCGAGTTTGAACGCCGGTTGAAGGGACCGGAGGATTGTGACGAACATTTGGGGAGGTAGGTACATGAGGATAACACGGCGGTTGTTATTGAGGACTGCAGGCGCTTGATGGACTTGGATGCTTGAGCTCAACGAAAGTTGGTTTCAGACGATCAATAGAAACCGAGTGACATCGTCCATTCATATCCAAGACGACGTGTTTTGGTTTACGCTCGATAACTCTGTATGATCTCTGAAATGATTGGTGTAGTGGTTTATAAACAGATTCACATCACACAAAATCATACGTATCGAGATAATGTGATGTATGTTGGTGATTACTGTGACGTCGAGGAGGCGCAAAATCGCAAGCGAGTTATGTAATCTGCTGTTCAAGTATGGTTAATATTGTTGCAAAAGGACATGGCTTTGCTGCAACGTGTATACCAATTCGCTACAACTGTAGATCTGACTATACAACAGGTCATTCGAGGAGGGGATTGCAACTCAGAACATAATTGACTTTTCGTACCGTGGTGTCATCGCTGACTTGATCCTGCTATTCAACACTCTGCATTCAGTGGGTCACCCACTTGAACACCTGTTTCTTCGGCAAGAAGCACGTAATAACAGAGCTCATGGCTAAATGTTAATTATTACACACTCTCAATCAAACTGTCGAAGGTTCTTCTCTGCTGTACGAGTTTATTTTGCATGGAACTCTCTGCCCTCAACATATCGTTTGTGCATCATATCATCGTATCATCATCAATAGAAATTATGCTGTTCTGGTAGTTTCTGCCAAGTTGGAAATATATCCTTTTATGTGTTTTTAACGGACTGGAGACATAAGACAGCTGTTCAAATGAACATCTGTTTGTGTATTATGGCAAAATCTGAGTTCACAAATTAGTTATCATATGCCGGATTCTAACTTAAACATCGAGAGATGATTCAGAATTATTCTAACTATTGTCAACCATGTTCCGTCGGAAGTAAGATGGAAAATTATCCCAAAAATCTACATTATGGCGTCAAAATATGCTCGCGGGTGTATTCAATAACGACAGTGACGTCAGTTGAATTACTGTCTCACACATTAGCTTATTCGATATCAGAGTAAGCTTTCAACTTATAGAAACAAACAGATTGACGCTTAACAACATCTTCAATGCCTGACAATAAAATGAGCTTTGGAAGATCAGGAAATGTGATTTTATTCATAGATTTATTCATAGATTATATGCAGGTAAAAAGCTATGCTTTACATACCCACAAAATGTACATCGGTTCGGATGGTAAAAATATCAAAATATTGTTAGATTATTGTCAAACACAAAAAACTTACTTTTCCATGTGGATATCTAGTGATATTTTAAAAACTTCAACAGTTCAAGATTGTACCACACGAGTAGGTAAACTGTTCCACAGTTGCATATTGCGAACGGAAAATGCATATTTGCGGCAGTTCAACCTGCTATGCTGATGGTAAAGTTTTAATTGGTGACCTCGCAGATATGTGTTATGGGAAAGATGAAACAAATGACCGCAAGGATGATTTGTTTGATTAAGCACTGTCCAAATGAATATAAGTGCTCCTCGTATCCGTCTCTATTTAGCCGAATGCAAATTCAATAATTTAAGTCGCGTTTCGCATCGATAATTTGATAGTCCCAGGACGAGTTTTGTCGCTCTGCGCTGTGGAGATTCTGATAGCAGAATATCTTTTTTCAACCAAGGATCCCTTGCCGGTATAGCATATTCAACATGAGGACGGATGTACGTTGAAATCAATTTGCAGGCAATTGGGGTCAAACGAACCTAGGACTCTTTTAAGGAGACTCAAGTTGTTTTCAGCTTTGGAGGCAGCCAGTCGACATTGCATTGAGTTTCCTAAATCTGATTGAATAATCACACCTAAATATATTTCGGAGGAGGCGGGTTTAATAACAGTGCGACCAATATAATATTCTTTGCTCGACTTGCTGTTGAGAGACAATAGGCTGCATTTCGAAGCATTCAGGGGCATTTCGTTGTCTATGGACCAAGTGTGAATCATATCGAGATCCCGTTGCAGGTTCTGTGTGTCGTCTGTGGAGTCTATCTTGCGCCAAAGCTTTGCGTCATCAGCGAAAATAAGCACGGACGACTGTAATACAGTAGGCAAGTCGTTTATATATATTAAAAACAAAAGCGGTCCGAGGACTGATCCTTGTGGGACACCACGGGCAACTTTAATCGACTCGGATAGTTCGTTTTTGACTCTCACGTACATCTCACGAGATATCAACCATTCTTTAATCCATGCATGGAGTTTACCCTGTACTCCGTAGGTGAGTAGTTTCGACGAAAGTATTTCGTGATTCACACGATCGAAGGCTTTTGAGAAATCGATATAAATTACGTCCACGGAGTGGCCGGCATCCAGTAGTTTGTCAGACAGGATCGTTTTTTCATGAATCCATGCTGTGCCTCGGAGATTAAATTATTAATCTCAAAGTGATTCCGTAAGGTATCAGCTATTATGGACTCCATTACTTTGGATAGCACTGGTAATAACGCTATCGGGCGATAGTTTAAAGGATCATTTCTTTTACCACCCTTGTAGATGGGACTAATCAGGGCAGTTTTCCAAGTTTCTGGTACAAAGCTCTGCTCGAACATCATCGTGAATACGTCAGATGTCGGTATTGCCAACTCGGAAGATAGATTGTGCAAAATGTTTGCGTGTATATTGTCTATACCGGGTGAGCCTGTTCTCTTCATCGTCATTAATTTTGTTTGAACAACGTTGGGGGGAAACTCCACCCCCTGAAGAATTGGCAGGCTGCAGCTGTCAGAGTTTAAGGGCTGTCTATGGGTCGACACTTGTGAGATAACTGATGCAAATTGTTGTCGGAAAACGTTAGCGCAATCTTTAAATGACGTCACTATTCCAGTACCAGAGACCAGTGGCGGTATTCCCATTTTACCATTCCGCATGTCGTTGACGTGTCTATACAATGCTTTGGGATTTATAATGAATATTTCGACATGACTGATTTGGTAATCTTTTCTGTCTTTTCGAATGAGGCAGACACTTTTTTCGCGATAACGTGTAGTTGCACCAAGTTATCCCAGAAGAATCGTCCAAGTATTTGTACCAGGCATTGTCAAGCAATGTGTGGGAAACTTTGCACATAGCCTAATATTTTGCACAAAATTGAAAGAATTATGCTATATAACACAGATTTGATTTCAATATAATGATCATCGTGGTATAACTGTGATATTCTGCGCTGGCTAACTTAAATTCCTATAATTTATAGAGCATCTTGAGAACATTATTAATAGTTGACTAAAGTAATATGTTGCTCACATCCCCATCCATTACACACCACTACCGGTGTCTGAGTGTTTGCCGTAGTTGTTTCGCATAATTCTTTATTAATTTCAAGCATGCAAATGTAAATTTAAAGTGACCATAGGTTTATCACTACGCCGCTGTAAATTGAATGGGCGAACAGTTCGGTGATTTCCGCACAATATCCGCACCTTTCATTCCAATCAATAGCTATCATATTTTGTAATGAATTGTATTGTATTGAATTGAATGAAACAACCAAACCTAGAATAAAAGTAAGAATAAACCACACTCAGTATTCGAATTACGCAAGCTATTATCCGCCTCAAGCTCTGCAGCCCCCAATGAATAAGTCAACGTCTAGCCACGGTGTACCATTCTCAACGGGTGCATTTGGATGAAGAACCAACCAAAAAGCAGATTTTATTTATCCGTGCCGGCTAAACGAATTGATCAGACTGAAGCTGGAAAACTGGAACGTCCAGCTCATGTTCCCTGGATTTCCTGACCACTCTTCAAATAGCAGATGCGTAAGAAAATCATTTGTTATTAACAATGAGCAAAATCTAATATTGTCACCCCATTATTTTGTAACCATCTTAACCAGGTTCACCTCCCCACCTCTCGCAAACTTCCTCATTCACAGTGATGAATAATTTATCCACGCGAGAAATGCACATCAACCATAAAGTACAAACATCCTATAATTTCTGTTCACAGAATCTCTCCATATATCACACAATATTTACTCTAGTTCCGTGATCCTATTGAGAGATTTCAAATCATTGTTCCGATAAGAAGAAATAATGTAGGCATTAAAACATATATTATTACAATATTAATGAACGCATTATGGCATACCGACTTGACGGAATCTTGTAATAAATAGAAGTTGCTAATTAAGTAAATTCGATTCTGGTAAAGATAACTGATGTTTAGCTCTGACAAACCTGAAATATAAGCAAATACTCGAACATGAGTCAGACTCAAAATCGTTGAAATGCTTGTACACTATGCGAGAGAATTCAAGCAACACCATCAGCCGACATGCTTGCTTTGAAACATTTTGCGAGTCGAAATGTGCGACATTATTCCGGTTAGTTGCATTCTCCGTGCATCTTCCATTTTTGGGGCAAACATGTTGTCAACCCATCCGAATGCTTCGCCGGAAGAATGCCTGAAAATATGAAATTATTGAATGAGACCACATGAAATTTTGGCTAGGGTTAGTTAATCTCGCGCAACGTACCTTGCGTTCTTCGCACGTCGTAGCCCCGTAATGGCTTCCTGTCGCTCACCCTTGGCTTCGTAACTGGAGACGGATCAACTAGTCCCACTAGGATCAGTTCAAATGCAGCCAATGCGGAATGAGGATAGACGAGGAAATGTAACATTCACACCCCAGAACGTCCCATCTCAATCTTTTGAATCGAACATGGAAGCTTGTCATTTAGAACAAATGGAATCAGTTTAATTACGACAAATGCCAAATGATGCGAATCCTGCAAAGTTGACTCACCAATGGTAGGAAGTCGTAACTCAATCTGATTCATTGGCAATTCATTTAATACGAATGAAAGTAGTTCCAGCGTCACGATATAACTTTTACAATCAGCAAATGAGTTTTACGACAGCCACAACCGTAATATTTTGATCAATCTGTGACTGATAGATACGCCCTTCCAAATTCTCAAACACAATATCCGAATTAAACCCAATAATTACAACCGTCGTCTTAGTAACAGCCACAGACTCTGGCTCCAACCCAAAATCACAATAATTACCACAGCCAACACAATTGAGCAGACAAAACGCAGTTAAAGATCATGTATGTCACCATTTGTTAAGAAGTATCGTTTCATACTTGAATAATTTGATTTGGATGTACTGTTAATCATATTGATTGTCGGTCGAAGTGACACTGATGAATTCTTTTAAGCCCATAGTACACCGGATTGTACTGAATTACTTCACGATGCGTTGAATAGAGTAATAGGTAATTCATTAATTAATAATAGTATCTTTATATAGAATTATCTATCAATTTTACTCATTTAGACAGAAGGCAATCACAACCATATCCGAATCAATCGAAAACTTACGCCGCTATCGACGAGGTGAGGACTGACTGTATGTGCAACAACGTCAATCTCACCTCAAAATGAATAAATCTGAAACCATCAGTGTCATTTGCGCTGTCTGAGGAGTCTGGCGACCGGGAGAATTACCGTGCCATGGCATGCGAAGGAGGCAAGGCATATCACACGATATTAAGCAACCCTAACTTAAATTCGATTTGGTCTCATCCAGTAATTTCATATTTTCAGGCATTCTTCCGGCGAAGCATTCTGGAGCGTCGACAATGTGTTTGCCCCAAAGATGGAAGATGCACGGAGAATAAAAATACTAGGAACAAATGTCGTGCATATTGACTCGCTAAATGCTTCGGAGCAGGCATTTCGGCTAGTGGGATGTTGTTTAAATTATCTCTCATAGTGCACAAGCATTTCAAAGACGTTAACTCAGAATCATGTACGAGAATTCGCTTACATGTCAGCACTGCGATAGCCTTGGATACGGCAAACTCTGAAACACTCATGATCATCTGAGTCCAATTCATCCGATTGAATGCAAAGTTTAATTAGCAACTTCTATTTATTACAAGATTCCGTCAAGTATCTATAAAACACAATGGTATCCAATGCATTTTCCCTTGTTGGTGCAAACATATTGTCGAATGCATCACCGGAAACATTCAGCGAGTCAACATGCGTGACATTTGTTCCGACTATTTTTATTCTCCATTCATCTTCTACTTTTAACACAAACATATTGTCGATGCTCTTGAATAATTCGCTGGATGAAAGCCTGAAAGTTTGAAATTATTTAATGACACCAAATCGAATTTATGTTACGGTTACTTAATATCGTCGGACATACCTTGCCTCCTTCGCATGCCATAGCACCGTAATGTCTTTCTGGAGCCCAGTCTACTCTGACAGCACAAATGACACTACTGGTTGCCGATTTATTCATTCTTAGGTGAGCTAGACGTTGTTGCACATAGCGTCGTTCCGCGCCACGTCGAGCGTGCGAGGCATGCTTCGATTGGTTTAGAAATTGTTGCTGTTGGTCCTGAGAAAGTGACTAAAAATTATAGATAATTCAATACATCGATACTAATTATATTTAAGGGGATTATCAATTTCTATATTCAAAGCATCCTTAAGCCATCCAGTACTATGGGCTCACACGAATTCATTAACGTCACTAAAACCGATTATGGTTATGATGTAAAGTCCACAACAATCAAATTATTAAATTATGAAACAATACTTCTCAAATAATGGTAGTTCGCATGATCGGAAATTACGAATTGTCTACTCCATTGTTCTGGCCGTAGTAATTATCTTGAATTTGTTCGGAGCCAGTGCCTGTGGCTGCTACGAAGACGACGGTTGGCGCTATGGTGTTAGCATATTGTGTTTGTGAATTTGAAGGTTATATACATCAGTCACAAACTCACCAGAATATGAAGGTTGTGGTCGTGACGTATGCCCATTATAATTGTTGATTGTACAGTCGTTGGTGTGTTGGTGAGGTATTGCCGAGGCATTCAATGATTTGTACTAAAGTGAAAACTTTCAGACTTTTGGGAAGAATAAAATTGTATTATTTTTCATGTTTCACCTGTCCCAACTTCCGTAACATCATTCGCACACGAGTCTTCTTATTTAGCTTAGCACAACCATCCATGAACACATCTTCGTATATTCGGTATCAGGACTCGAATATCATTTATTCATCAGGCTGACAATGAAATTGGTCAATGCTTTTCAGTAAGCCGTCAACTAGTTGTCCATAACTTAGACTTTCGATTGCCTGGAATGGCATTCGCTCTATCAACTCTTCAAAAACTGCTTTTGTTGATTAAGTAATTCTGGTACGAATTCCGTTGATACTCAAAGTTATTCAACGTTTTAATGGTCCAAAAAGTAAATACTTTACAGTAACCACAGATTAAAAATATAGGGAATTCATAAAAACAAAACAAATGTTTTATACACAAGGAAAGTCAGCACGTGTATTCAGGTGCAAGGTTGGGTTTAGTCAACATATACTTGTCAAGTCCAGCCTTGAACATGTTCAGGCTTGTTGCGCAAATGATATGTGGGGGCAGTGAGTTCCATAGAAAACAGACTCTGACAGCTAAGAAAAACCTTCGACAATTTGATCCGGAGTGTGAAATAATTAACTTGTATCCATGCGATCTGCTACCACGTGCTTCTTGCCGATGAAACAGGTGTTCGAGTTGGTGATCCACTGTATGCAGAATATTGAAAAGCAGGATCAAGTCACCCCTGAGACGACGGTACGAAAAGTCAAAGAGGTTTAGTGTTGCAATTCGCTCCTCGTATGGCCTGTTGTATAGACCGGTCACCAGTTTTGTAGCGCGGTGGTATACCCGTTGCAGCAAGGTCATGTTCTTTTGTAACCATGGGGACCATGCTTGAACAGCATACTCCATTGTTGGTCTGATATAGGTGTTAATTATACGTGGGAGTATCTGCTTTGAGAAACGACCGAAGATCCTTCTGAGCAATGCTAAGATTTGGCAGGACTTTTTGTATACAACAGAACAGTGCCGTGAAGACTTCAGGTTACTGCTAATCCACACGCCCAGGTCTTCCTCTTCAGTAACCCATGAAAGTTGCTGAGATCCCAAAGAGTATGAGAATTCGAATGATTTACCGACGTTCAACATTTTACATTTTTGAATGTTGAATGGTAAGCAGTTCCGCAAGGACCAATTATGAAGTGCTTCGAGATCTTTTTGGAGAATTTCGCAATCTTCTATGGTGCGTATGCTAGTCCAGACCTCCCCACATACGCTAAAATATTGTCCTCAGCCCATCGAAAATTGTTATATCTGTAATGCGCTACTACTAGCTCAGCATTGGCTTTGACAGAACCAAACCGTAAGAGAACTCGTGTATTGACCGAAAGAAAGAATACCACAAAGTTTATACAGTGAACAAAAATCACAAACTGCACTTACGATCGATCTCGATTGATGATTATTCGATAGTTTGTTCACTAACTATACTACAGATTTTAAATCGGATCGATGTTTGTTTAAGTAACTTTCAATCAGGGCGATTCGTTATCCATTTTATCGATTTGATCAAGTAGACGATTGTTTTCTGAGATTCAACACTTTCAATTTTGTTTGAACTCGCCTCTAGTCGAACGTGTATGCCACCATTCATCTTCAGTTGTCTAATAAACACAGTTGTTTCAACGCATTAGCTAATTACAGCCCTTGATTGATTCAGCCAAATCATGTTCATTGCTCTATGCTAAAGAGTGATGTAATACCAGGTGTGTATTTTCCAATAGAGCTTGTAGTGGCCGAATAATAGGACTACACTACACAAAATACAGCAAAAATGGAATCAACTCATTAAAGACCACATGCCCAAAGAAAGATCCAGTGAAGTTCAACGATAGCGAGATAATCCACACAGGAAAATTAATGAGATGGAATGCAAGGTGCAGAATGATCGAAAATGTTGGAGGATCCGTTAATCGCAATTTCAGCGACGCACACAACCTTTGCACCCCCAATAAAAGACAAAGTCCGAGAGTTCAAAATTATATTAACCGCCAAAAAGTATATTGTACAATCATTAATTCGAATGAAGCTTACAAGCCCAAAAATCGAATAACCATACAAGGCAAAAAGATGTATGTACAAAATCCGAAGGTACAAATTGAATGTAGTTCAGTACAATATTCCACCACCAGAGCACTAGTTAGGCTTGACGGAAGAATAACATCCTCTCGAAATGTTCATAAAGTCACAACGTAAGCAAGACGTTTGTGCCATGTCATGTGTCCATGTCTACCGGTTCGAGTTTGAACGCCGGTTGAAGGGACCGGAGGATTGTGATGAACATTTGGGGAGGTAGCTACATGAGGATAACACGGCGGTTGTTATTGAGGACTGCAGACGCTTGATGGACTTGGATGCTTAGGCTCAACGAAAGTTGGTTTTAGACGATCAATAGAAACCGAGTGACATCGTCCATTCATATCCAAGACGACGTTTTTTAGTTTACGTTCGATAACTCCGTATGGTCTCTGAAATGATTGGTGCAGTGGTTTATAAACAGATTCACATCACACAAAATCATACGTATCGAGGTAATGTGATGTCTGTTTCTGATTACTGTGACGTCGAGGAGGCGCAAAATCGCAAGACAGTTATGTAATCTGCTGTTCAAGTATGGTTAATATTGTTGCAAAAGGACATGGCTTTGCTGCAACGTGTATACCACCGCGCTACAACTGTAGACCGGACTATACAGCAGGTCATTCGATGAGGGGATTGCAACTCAGAACATAATTGACTTTTCGTACCGTCGTGTCATCGGTGACTTGATCCTGCTGTTCAAAACTCTGCATACAGTGGGTCACCCACTTGAACACCTGTTTCTTCGGCAAGAAGCACGTAATAGCAGAGCTCATGGCTAAGTGTTAATTATTCCACACTCTCACTCAAACTGTCGAAGGTTCTTCTCCGCTGTACGAGTTTATTTTGTATGGAACTCTCTGCCCTCAACATATCGTTTGTGCATCATATCATCGTATCATCATCAATAGAAATTATGCCGTTCTGGTAGTTTATGTCAGGTTGGAAATATATCCTTCTATGTGTTTTTAACGGACTGGAGACCTAAGGCAGCTGTTCAAAAGAACATCTGTTTGTGTATTATGGCAAAATTTGAGTTCACCAATTAGGTGTCGTATGCCGGATTCTAACTTAAACATCGAAAGATGAATCAGATATATTCTATCTATTGTTAACCATGTTCCGTCAGAAGTAAGATGGAAAATTATCCTAAAAATCTACATTATGGCTTCGAAATATGCTCGCTGGAGCATTTAATAATGACAGTGACGTCAGTTGAATTACTATCTCACAGGTTAGCTTATTCTGTATCATAAAGTGTGCTTTCAACTAATAGAAACAAACTGATTGACGCTTAACAACATCTTCAATACCTGCCAATGAAATGAGCTTTGAATGATCGGGAAATGTGATGTCAAGCAATGTGTGAGAAACGTTACACCTAGCTCAATATTTTGCACAAAATTAAAAGAATTATGCTATATAACACAGATTTGATTTCAATAAAAAGATCATCGTGGTATAACTGTGATATACTGCGCCGGCTAACTTAAATTCCTATAATTTATAGAGCATCTTGAGAACATTATTTATAGTTGACCAAATTCAAATTCAAATTCAAAGATTTATGGTTGAAAAAGTTAATACTTTACAACACCACAGGATGACGGTATGAATAAAAACAGAAAAAATACAATAGTATAAAAGCAATAGTGAATATCAAATGTAAGGCTCACGAATGTTATTCTTTTGCATATGTAAGTCCAATTTCACTTTAAATGCCGCCAGGCAAGGAGAGTCCACCACATGTTGGGGTAGGGAATTCCAAAGAAATATAGCACGTATGGCGAAAAAATGGCGCCGACAGTCAATACGGGAACTTGGGACGTAAAGGGATAAGGTATGTCCGCGTGTTACTTTTCCATCACATACATCAAGCATATGTTTTAGTGGATGTCCTTCTGTAGACACAATTCTATAAGTCAGAATAATATCGCGTCGTATCCTCCTTTGGGTAAAATCGCATAGACCCAGACGTCGCAATCTTTCGGTGTACGGAACATTGCGAAGACCCATCACTAACTTTGTTGCTCTGTGATAGATTTTATCGAAAAGAGCAATATCCTTTCGCAGCCAAGGAGCCCACACCTCTACCGCATACTCCATCGTAGGGCGAAGGTAGACGTTCATTATCCTTGGTAACGTTACCAGAGAGAATCTTCCAAATATTCTTCGAAAAATACCTAACAATCTGTTTGCTCGTCGATATATGTTCTGACAGTGCGCTGTGCTCTTCAGGTTCCCGCTAATCCACACTCCAAGATCTTTTTCTAACGAGCTCCATGCTAGGATTTCAGTTCTCAATCGATATGTCCAATAACATTCTTGCCAAGATGGAGCATCTTACATTTCTGTATGTTGAATGACATGTCATTCATGGCCGCCCAATTCGACACGCTGTCCAAATCCGTTTGCAGTTTCTCACAATCCTCTGCAGAACTTATTGGCGTCCAAATTTTCATATCATCCGCGAACAGGACCATTTTGGACGATATGAGGGGGGTAAATCATTTATGTACAACAGAAAGAGGAGCGGGCCTAGCACAGACCCTTGTGGGACTCCACTGGTGGTTTTGAACGTTTGGGATAGCGCTCCGTTAACTTTAACTCGGGCGTCGCGATCTGACAGATAGTCGCACAACCATGAGAGGAGTAGATCACATATTCCTAAACGCATCAGTTTTTGAAGAAGCAAATGATGATTGACTCTGTCAAAAGCTTTCGAAATGTCTAGGTAACAGACGTGGATGCAAGAACTTTTATCCATCTCCTTTGTCCAGTCGTCTAACGTGAGGAGAAGATTTGTGAGACAAGATCGGTGTGATCGAAATCCATGCTGCGCTGGCGAAAACAAATTATGCGATTCGAAGTGTGCAACTATTCTTTCCGAGACTATACGTTCCATGAGCTTAGCAATAACAGGTAAAAGTGTGACGGGACGATAATTTGCAGCGTCAGATCGGCAACCGCCTTTGTAGATAGGTGTTATCACGCCGGACTTCCAATCTTTCGGTACAATTCCCTTAAGCAACGAATAGTTAAACAGGCTAGAGAGCGGTTCACAAAGCTGACGGTGACAGAACCTGAGCACATCCGGTGTGATGCCATCCGCTCCTGGGGATTTTCTTACCTTTAGTTTGAGCAAATGACTTGCAACAATCATTGGATTTATCGAAATATCGCACAACGTTTCGATTCCTGTTTCAATTGAATACTCAGAACGTTCCACTAAAACCTTTGGCACACCTTAGAATAGTAAATTGCCAGATCATTTGCGGTTTCTAACGCTGTTTCAGTTAGTTTTTCGCCATTCTGAATGGGAAAAATACCTGGTTTGACTTTTGCTTTCGCGTTCATGATTTTGTATAATAACTTAGGGTTGCGTTCCATTTTCGACAGGAGCATCAATTGGTGCGCTTCCTTATCCTCTCGAATAAGCGCAGTCACTTTGTTGCGTAACATACGGAAATGTTGCCAAGAAGTAGAAGTAGTGTTGGCTTTATGCTGCACCCACGCTACTCGCTTCAGTGCTATCCACTTTTTTGTTCTGCTGCGGACAACAAAACGAAGTTCATCGACGCACCTTTTCTGAACGATCTGCGATTTCTCGTCTATCTTCATTTTCAGAAAACCCACAAGCTCGTTATATTGCGAGTCAGCGGTTATATTGTCCGTCTGAAAATGCGGAATCTGCATGAGCGATTTACTCAGGGCCAATTTATCTACCCGTCGAACCACCCCATTCGGAGTAAGCGATTGCTGAGTACTGCAAACATAGTCGAACACAAGCACTGAATGGTCGCTAAGACCCAGTGGAGCCTGGAATTCGATCGCTTCGATAGATTGTTCCTCCGACGTTAACACCAAATCCAAGACAGAGGGGCGGTCAGAACCTCTCATCCGGGTGCATTCGTGAACATGGTTGTATAACGGGATTGAATCTAGTACCTCTCTAAATCGGTATTCTGGTGTTTGTGGGGAGTGATCGTCCCTGAGAGAAAGGGTGGACAGATTAAAATCACCCATAATAAGTGTCGTTGCTTGCTGTGTGCGAGTCAAGCGCTGAAGCACTTGGATCAGCTTTTCGTTGTACGATTCCGTGGATGAAGGGGACCGGTAGACCACACCAATAATGCAGACTTCACCAGACATCAGTGTTAAAGTGCACCAAATTGTATCCTCGAGCGTGAATTCGGTCTTGTCTATTGGATGGCCTGGAGTCTATTATGGTAATAAAGAGCAACACCGCCACCGCTTCTCTCTCGATCGTTCCTTATCAAATTCATATTTGGAATTGATATCTCCGATTCAATCAATTGGGAAGAATACCATGTTTCTGTAATGGCGATAATGTCAGGTGAGTAGCGCGAACATATCTCGGTTAGCTCAGCTAATTTGTTTGGAAGGCTTTGTGCATTTGTATATAAACATCTTATAAAGTTCGTGGTGTTCAAATCATGAAAAGGTATTAGAGGGCCGACTCGGTTAGAGTCGGAATACTCAAGATTTTTGGAGCTATCGCATGACATTCAGGTTGAACCTCATCACTAGGCGTTTGTGGGTCAGTACCATCCGTTAACTTGCTTCCGGCTATTACCTTGGGCAAGCTCAACATGACGTTTTGTGGTAGGTTTTTTCTATTAGCTTTCCATTCACGTTTGATAGTATCCGTCATTTCGGTTGTGAAGAAGGTTAGCTTTAAAGGGCTAGGACCTTGCCCTTTATAGTTGGCAGACCGCGGTATCCTAAAAGCATCCACAAGTATGGCATTTTTAATACCATTTGTTTCGGCTAGATATTTCCATTGTTTGTGGTCGTGCTCAGACTTTTCTTGAGAAGGTACGTCAGCAGCATCTTCCGGAACACCTAGAATTACAATACTTCTCGGAATACATTCTCCACGAGATTTCTGCGACGACTTTCGCTCCCACCATGGTAAGTCTGCATGGATACGAGATGTAGTCTCTAGAACACCTCTAAGAATGTAAGCATTTAAGAGTACGTTTTCCACGTCCTCTGCAGATTGCAGCGTTATTCTAATAAGACGAGGATCATCCTTGTGAGGAGAATTCAGGTGACGGTTTAATCGAACTACTGATGAAGAAGTAACTGCGGCCATGCTCATCAGACTGCAGAGTTTATACCACTCAGCTAAATCATATTTTTGCTTAGCTTCAAACAGCGTTTCCTGCGACTCTGTCACGTTAGTACATATAACGCTAAGGTTTACACCCGCAGACTTTGTTTTATAATGTGAGTCAGTCGTTTTAGTAGCAGTGGTTTTTTTGAGTCCTTTTTCGTTTCCGTTAAGTCGAGGAGTCACTGATCCCAACGAACGCCTCCCCGTTTTAGTCACCATCTGCGCGGTTATCTGGGCAAATGTTGGCCTGCTCGATTATGATGGATTATCTACTGGCTCTTCGGCAGTAACCTCTAAGTCGGGTAACGGCGATGTCTTTATGACGTTTATTATCAGTTCATTTAGATTTGTATACTGGATTCCATTTCATTTAGACGCGTCTCAATATCATATTCTGGGGTTTTCGTCGCCGAGGCTGACGGTGTTGATTTGGCCTTGCAAACCAGACAAACAACAAACACCAGGGCAATTATCTCCGTTAATAATCGATACTAAATTCGAGGTCAGCGATTTGTCGCATTTAGCATGAACTTTCGACAAACAATCGTAACACGTGACAGACTTTGCCTTAGGACTTACCGACTTTCGGCAAACCGCACACATGCAGCCCGGTGCGCTTTGTTTTCGTGTCGGGGTCATCCGGTCAGGGTTATGAGCAGCACTGTTCAGTGGTTTGCACACAAGCATTGGCTCTGTCGAGCGATCGATGATGAATATAGTGTGCGCGACAAAAAATTCAGTGTTCACGAAAAAGAGCAAAATCAGAATTTAATCCGGTGATACTCTTCGGTAGTTGATCGCACGATGTTGAAAGTATGACGAGTCGACGGCGAAGAATAAGATCTTTCCGATGACGTTATTCCCTTTGAGGACTTGAAGAGTATTAACAGAGTTGCACGCGTAGATCCAATATGGGAAAATCACGATAAATCCCAATTTGCTCGTATTATCGAATACCGCTACAAGAGTGGTATATCCAGAAAGCCGACTTCGAGAGGAGTCCAACAACGTATAATATGTCCACGTAAGTGTAAGTTTAAGAACAGTATATCCTGATAATCAGGAGATCAAAATAATTCGACCGCACGGATGTAGATTTAATAAGTTTTCGTGATTTTAAATCGAGTCATACGATGTTGAAAGGCAAAAAAAAACATTTAATAATCCATTTTATTGAATAAACGGCTGAAACAATCAACTTTTGCCATTAGTAATCCGAACATCGTGATTGAACTCCTTGTGATATCGTTATAGTTGTTTTTGTGACAATTTTATTCGTGGCACTGCTTATGAGTACACGATAATTTGAAATTTATACGATTTGGCAGAGGCTGTCTGATACATCGTAAATAGGTTTCGGCAGCATGTCTGTGACAATGGATAAATCATTCATTGGAAAAATAATATCACTAATCACTCAAACTGTTACCATCCGTAGTTTAAACGACTAACGTCGTATTTCGGTCTACGGTCGTTGAAGCTCTCTCCACAAGAGGTGAAGTTAATTTTAATAAGAATTCGATTTTACGCAAGACCGAATATAATGGAAGACGGAACATCTATTTCAAGTGCTAAGAATATCAATCTTCCATTTTTTGTATTAGTAGTTTTAGAAATGAATCTCAATCAACGATTTATTTGGTAGTTTTGAAAATAAGGTATCAACGTTTCCTTATTAGGACAAACATTGACATATTTTCGCACAATTATAAGTGAGTTTGTTCCTCAATCTTATATTTAGGTGCTTTCTCTCAAGCTACAGACTTTTGATTTGATTGCGTCCTTTTGGGATAGATTATTGAAGAATTCTTCTGGATTGAATATTTAGCAGCATATGTCCGCAATACGCTAATTTGTGCCGTCTATATTTTCAAAATACAGTGAAGATGCAGCTCTCAAATAGATTACAAAGGTTATATGAACGGGATCTAATGCAATCACCCCATTGTATTCATGATAGTCAGATTATCAACGGTAATATACTTCAAATGTTTATCTTGAAGCTTTAATGAATAATTCTCAATTATAATAATGTTTCAACCCGATTTCTTGAGTCTGTTCTGTCCAACGTTTGAGCATGGCTAGAAATCCAGGCTTCTATTGAATATTTTTGATAGAATGTATCCATAAAAATCAACCTGCTCAAGGAAGAAAAACATTAGCAACGATTAGTGTTTTGGTTTTTCTACTGGATGAACATTACACGATTTTTTCGGTTAACAAAACTCATGCTTCAACAATCGATATTTATTGATGGATGATTGATTGATTGTGCTACGGATGGCTGGCATGAACTTAAATGAATTACAACTTATTTTCGGTTCTTAAGGCCGTTGATAGTGCACATTGCATGGATGCTAACAGGAATGAGCATCAGAATGCAAATGATAATCCAGCGCAATTCGATTGCCAACGCAGTGGAGAGTTTAGAATCAAGAATCAAGATTTATGGTGATAAATAGCTAATGCTTTACACGTACCATTGGATGACAACTATTGCGAAAAAACAATAATCAAAATCACATTGTTAATGTTTTTTTGGGTTCGTGTTGCTTCAATACTCCGGGCCAAATTCAGAGTTTTGTTTGACGTATGCATCCAATTTCGATTTGAAAACATCAATTGTCGTTGCATTCACAAAATCTTGCGGTAGCGCATTCCATAGAACCACTACGTTTTTTGATGTATTGATTGCTTCCGTTTCGGTGGGAACGCTGCCGTCTACCGCCCCCAGCCGCGAATGTGTCTCACTCATGGTACTTGGTCTCGGTGGAAAAAGTCTAATGTCTTTTAACATTCATACATATTACGCTCAACGAATGAGAATGCTTGTCGCGTGTCCGGTCATTCTTCATAGAATGTGAGGCTTTTTGATTTAGGTTTAGTGTACCAGGCTCAGATTGTGCAGCGGAGGTCGACCGCAAAAGTATTTCTCTGTATGATTTTTGTACCACCGGGGGCGTTTCAATTGGTGCCGAATCGGTGCAGATAACATTAAACGAAGTATTTTTCGTGGCAGCTTTGGCAGCTTTGTAAACCACAGTATTCTCTTGCAGAAACTGGAACGTTGTGGTATCACTGGCAGTCTATTAGCATGGTTAGAAGATTACCTGTCTGATCGGTTTGTTCAAGTCTCTGTGGACGGTGCTCTATCGAAGTCGGTAGCCGCGACAAGTGGAGTGCCTCAGGGATCCGTCCTCGGGCCAATCCTCTTCGCGCTTTATGCTAATGACATACCAGCTCTCATCAAATGCAAGATCGTACTGTTCGCGGACGATATAGAAGTTTGGTCTAAGATAATTAAGTCGGAGGACTGCGAACTGCTCCAGAAGGATCTGTCAACCTCCAGGCTTGGTCCCTAAAAAATCGCATATTTTTCCATTTCCAAAAGTGTCACATGTTAAACATTGGCAAATATGTGGAGTACCAGTATTTTCTTGGAACACACAGCCTCTCGTGGACCATGGAACAAAGGGACTTGGGTGTGTTAATAAGCAACACCCAAGGGATGTCGAGCCACTGCAACTACGTCTATCGCAAAACTTCACAAAAATTGTCACTGCTAAAGAGAATTTTCGGTAGGTTCTCAAAACAGACAATTCCCTGTATTATAAATACGTATATCAGGCCCACGATGGAATATGCGGTTCAAGCATGGTCCCCATGGCTTAATAAAGATGTTGCGACTTTGCAACGAATATATCATCGAGCTACAAAACTTGTCACTGGACTCGACCGGAAACCCTACAATGAGCGAATCGAAACGCTGAATTTATTTGATTATCGACGTCGTCGTCTCCGAGGGGATTTGATTCTGGTTTACAATATTTTGAATACTGAAAATCACCCTCTACAATGCCCATTGAATCTACGGAGCTCGCATAATACAAGAGCTCACACATTTACTCTAACTGTCCCTCACTCGAGACTAAACTGCAGGCGACATTTTTTTGCCGTGCGAGTTTGTTTTACTTGGAACAATCTGCCAGATAATGTTGTGAACTCACCAAACCAGCAAACTTTCAAGAGAAGCCTTGATGCCTATTTGACCCCAAACCCGTGCATTGAAGAAAACTATACATCTTAACACCATATACCTACATTTGTTATCCCACCAATCAAAAACAATTTCTGCCCTTGGATATTTACTTGATTTTTGAACTACCCAGTAAGCAATCTAATCCCATTTTTGCTTGTTATATTATTCGTTGTTGTCATATTATTCTGTGGTTTTTTGTGAAGCTATATGCTTTTTAGACCATTAAAATTGAATTGAATTGAATTGAAATTGAAAGGAGCGTTCGACGTAGACGGTTTCTACTTCAAGGCTTTTTTAAGTATCGCTTCAGTTTCGCGTAATTTAACCTTTTTAGAAGCACTCTGTGGTGGTGCGGTCGAGCGTATTCCATTATTCAATTCAACTGTTTTAGTCTTGATTATTGGTCGTAGAGTATTCTTTAAATTTGCAAGTTCCTCTTCTATTATCAATAATCTATTCTCTATTGTATTAGTCTCGTTTCTAGCACAGAATTGTGTACTCTTGTGATTACGATTTGCTATTGAATTTCTACAGTCAATACACAAATAGCAAACGGATGGGAGGTTTTTATCATTCACGATCTTTACACACTCATCGGTCAAAGTCTCATCGCAGGCCACGTGCACATGTATATCACAAAAAATACATTTAACCAATGCCCTATCATTGCTTACCGGGTACAGGCACTTGGCGCAGAGGTCAAGGTGGTTTGATGTCGCTGTCGGGAAAACAACCGTCGTATGCACACCATGATCGATCGATTTTTTCGCGTGGGTGTTGGACCTCGTGATTCGACTTGGTTATTTCATAACTATCCTGCGTTGTTCTGTTCCCTTTCTCGGTGGGATTGTTCTCTCGTATCATTTCGTTGATCAGCAGGCACAACTGTCTGTCGAATTCAGTACATAACAGAAGCAAATGAAGTGTATGGGATTCAAGAATCGAAGCATTCAAGAATTTAAGGTTTAAAACTCAAACGATACTGAGGAAAATTTCAGTCTAATACTCATTTGCACATTGCTTATTTTCCTAGCTGCTATTAGAAGTCGTATGTTTTCAACTTTTGCCAGAAGTTTGATCAAAAATGCTGAACTTTATCGTGCAACACACGAGTCATTTCAGTAGATTTCGCTTTCTTCGGACCGTCCTTGGAAAGTGCGACGTGGCATATACTTTTTCTTTGGCGAATCCCAGTATTCTGAAGACATTCGATTGGGGCTCTCTCGTTGGAATCAGCTTTTGCAAATCACGCAGGTAGATTAGGGGCGCACATGTGATTGACGTATATCCTTGGTTTAGCAGACAGATGTCATTCACACCTGCCAAGACCAAAGCAATTGAGGGATTATAAGGCACGTAGGGGAGATGGTACGGCAGTTGATATTGATCGCGCTTGTCTGTCTTATGAATCACAGAACACAAATTTGGATTGGTCAGGTGAATGAAATTTAAGCTTGGTCACTGTTCGTACTGACACCATCGGTATAGCGAAGCTTCTGTGTCAGAAACAAAACGTTACCAATAAACTAATCTCAACGATTCATTACAAAAGTCCTTTTCTCCCACTCAATCAGTTCCGCCAGCTTTGTTTACCGGCGTTCGACCTCCAATTTGATCGAAACTTAATCTTTCTCTCGAAACAATTATGTGCCCAATAGCCAGAAAGACAACTGATTCTGTACAGATCCCACAAAATAGTAACATAATTTATGTCAAGCTGACTGTAATGACAAAGATGATGGTATACAGCGCGTGCGTACTAAATGCTTTACTATACGGCAGTGAAACCTGGACCACGCACGCAAGACACGAAAGGAAGCTGAATGGTTTCC
>JACCGJ010010992.1:0-20837 GCA_013407085.1 Atriophallophorus winterbourni | reverse complement strand
TATGTTTTTCACGTTTAACAATGATCTAACAATATTTTGATATTTTTTACCATCCAACCCGATGTACATTTTGTGAGTATTGTAAGGCATAGATTTTTACCCGCATATCATCTTTGAATAAACGCACAATACTTGACAAATAAATTAAGCGAGTTAATCGAGCTCCATGAAAAATATCCATCATTCCTGATAGCCGTAACGGAAACGTGGTTCAATCAGTATTTAGCTGTGGAGGAAATTTCAATTCCATTCTTTTTCATCGCGATCGTATAGACCATGGAGGAGGAGGTGTTGCTATTTACTATGATCCATAACTCACGCTCACAGAAATCACAGACAACGATTTGATACTGGAAGACACATTACGGTGTTCACTTGAATTAGCAACCGGTGAAAACTGTCAGCAGACGAAGATTACAATGCTAGTTTACTCGATCAAACTCAGCTGGTTGTTTTGAGATATCGCAACAACGTCCTGATCATGAGTGAATTTAATCTCCCAAACTTATTTAAATACTCTTGATCATCCGTTCTACGAAATGTTTAACGAAATTCGTTTATTTAACCACATCTCAAGCAGCAATCGCTTCAGTGGCACAAACAAAAGATCTCGTGAAGCTCAGAAATTAATAAGAAAAATCGATACGTTTGCATTATAAATAGCGCTTCAAGAAGTCAACGACTGGGCACCGAATAATACTGATGTCCAACAATGCTGCTCATCGATACTTGAGAAAATTTATGAAAAATAGAACTCCACACTAAATATGTTTCAAAAAACTAAAAAAGGATTCACATTCGTGATCTGGAGTCGAACACGGAAATGGATAAAGGTGAGAAAATCAGTGTAGTGAAGCCACATACAACAGGCAACAACAGAATCCTGTGAATTCGACCGTTCGCTGAGGAACAAAGTTACAAAACTTGTCCAGAAGGATAAAGAAGAGTATCAAATCAGTGTGATGGATAAACGACACCCGAAGCTTCTCTTCCCGATCGTGAACAGATAGGCCAGGGTAAAGCCAGGCTTTTTCCGCTTTACTTACTACGACCTTCTCCTTGCCCTTGACGACTGGACACGAGCAGTAGATGCTGGGGATACTATTAATGTATGTTACCTAGATATGTCGAAAGCATTTGACCGTGTAAACCACAGTATTCTCTTGCAGAAGCTGGAACGTTGTGGTATCACTGGCAGTCTGTTAGCATGGTTAGAAAATTACCTGACTGATCGGTTTGTTCAAGCCTCTGTGGACGGTGCTCTATCGAAGTCGGTAGCCGTGACAAGTGGAGTGCCTCAGGGATCCGTCCTCGGACCAATCCTCTTCGCGCTTTATGCTAATGACATACCAGCTCTCATCAAATGCAAGATCGTACTGTTTGCGGACGATATAAAAGTTTGGTCGAAGATAAGTAAGTCGAAAGACTGCGAACTGCGCCAGAAGGATCTGGACAACCTCCAGGCTTGGTCCCTAAAAAATCGCATATTTTTCAATTTCCAAAAGTGTCACATGTTAAACATTGGCAAATATGTGGAGTACCAGTATTTTCTTAGAACACACAGCCTCTCGTGGACCATGGAACAAAGGGACTTGGGTGTGTTAATAAGCAACACCCTAGGGATGTCGAGCCACTGCAACTACGTCTATCGCAAAAAATCACAGAAATTGTCTCTCCTAAAGAGAATTTTCGGTAGGTTCTCAAAACAGACAATTCCCTGTATTATAAATACGTACATCAGGCCCACGATGGAATATGCGGTTCAAGCATGGTCGCCTTGGCTTAAAAAAGATGTTGCGACTTTGCAACGAATATATCATCGAGCTACCAAACTTGTCACTGGACTCAGCCGGAAACCCTACAACGAGCGAATCAAAACGCTAAATTTATTTGATTATCCACGTCGTCGTCTCCGAGGGGATTTGATTCTGGTTTACAATATTTTGAATACTGAAAATCACCCTCTACAATGCTTATTGAATCTACGAGCTCGCATAATACAAGAGCTCACACATTTACTCTAACTGTCCCTCACTCGAGACTCAACTGCAGACGACATTTTTTTGCCGTGCGAGTTTGTTTTACTTGGAACAATCTGCCAGATAATGTTGTGAACTCACCAAACCAGCAAACTTTCAAGAGAAGCCTTGATGCCTATTTGACCCTAAACCCGTGCATCGAAGAAAACTATACATCTTAACACCATACACTTACATTTGTTATCCCACCAATCGAAAACAATTTCTGCCCTTGGATATTTACTTGATTTTTGAACTGCCCAGTAAGCAATCTAATCCCATTTTTGCTTGTTATATTATTCGTTGTTGTCATATTATTCTGTGGTTTTTTGTAAAGCTATGTGCTTTTTAGACCATTAAAATTGAATTGAATTGAAAATTGACTGGAACTACATCCACTTCTCTCGAAGCTGCTAAGGAACTCGCTCAATTTTACTCTAGAGTGTTCTACCCTAACAAGCGCTTGTGTCATGTTATGCCTGCATTTAGATCACGAATTAACACAATACACTAAATCGCTGTGAAACCCTGATCGTGTTAACCACAGCATACTGCTACTGAAATTGGATCAGCTCGGGGTGGGCGGCAGATTATTGGCCTGAATAGAGGATTACTTGGCTGGTAGAGCTATCGAGTTTAGAGTTGATGGGGCACTATCCAGCCCAGTAGAAGTTATAAGAGGCGTACCTCAAGGCTAGTTCTTGGGGCTAATACTCTTCCTGGTGTACGCGAACGATATACCTGAAATCGTACGTAGTAAAGTCATTTTATTTGCGAATGATGTCTCGATGCACTTCATACATGATCATTACGAAACTGCCTACCATTCAACATCCGAAAAATTCATAAACCTAGATCTTTTTCTTCGACTGTAATCTAGACTTTGAGTTCCCAGCGCGTATGGGCCGGGATTGCGGCCGATCAGCATTGCTTACTGTTGTATTCACTGGCCGTTTCTCTCCGTTAATTTATACGATTTTTGTTAACCGAGTTCGTTAAGACTGTTTTCGTTTGTTCATTCCCTTGGAATTTTCGATTTTCAATTGAAATACTTTTCGAAGTTTTTCAATTCGTTTGAACGACCGCCGCAAAACTGATTCAAAAAGCAAAGTTGTAACTCATATCAATTTGAAATTTGAATTCGAATCGTATTCCGACTGAGCACATTACTCACACGAACAGTCACTCACCATTCTCGGTTTGCACGAGTCGATCGATATCGCACGCCTACGCACGGCGATGAACGTGCATCGCGTTGGATGGTGAACGTGCAACCGGCCGAACGTTCGTGTGATGACTGTCACGTAGCCTCTAGACTGGCATGTAACCTTTTGCCATAAAACATCACAAAGGAAATACCAGCGAGATAGACCGTTTTTTGCTTACGATTACAATCAGTATGTCCACTAGCATGCTGCGTTGTAAATTGTTTGATTTAATCTGTTCGAACTGAAGCATACATTTTGGTTACATTAGATTTCAGCTGCTTCGGAAAGTTAAAATCACGTAATACTTCCAAATCACGGTAATGAATTTGATTAATCCCAACCTATTCGGATTTCACTGAATTAAGCTGAAATATGTCGTTTACACCAATTCGTTTGATATTTTACAACTCCGATAAAACGGGAGTGCAGTGTTTCGCTCACTTCCCCAGCACCTACAACAGCAGTCATGTGATCCCTAATTCCGATCAGGTTCTCAGATTTGATTTTGATGTACAATATGCTTATGCAATCTACGGGGCTGGCATAAAATTAAGGCTCACATATTGACTCTGACTGTAGCTCACTTACGAATCAACTATCGATGACATTTTTTCCACGCGAGTTCGATTTAAGCGGTGCTAACTAACTTACTATGCTGTGAACTCCCTAAATCAGAACGCTTTTACGATAAATCTTGATAAATTCTTGACCCTTCACCCGTGCATCGAATTAAGCAATACACCTGTCAGTTCATTGTGCAACCTGTTCTTTGACCTCTTCAGTAAGCAACCCCAATCCCATTTTCACCTGTTACATTGTTTTTATTTTAATATTATTCTGTGGTTTGTGTAATGCTTATCAGACCATTAAAATCGATTGAAATTAAATACACATGAGATTTTCTCCGTTATTGACCCACAACGTGTCACGCCGTGAAACCATAACGAATTTCGTCTTGATATCGCAATCAGATTGATCTGACTTGATGACAGCCACGAGGTCTGTCATGTGCATCGCTTTATGAATTTTGACTTTTATCGATTGAAACACGACATGCAAGTGACTGAATTCAGCTGACTTTGGCGATTGGAGTCAATTTAGCAAGCCACGTCGCTAAGATTATAGCCAATCCATGTAGTGCAATTGAGCTTAATTTAACTGCAAGCAATTCAATAACGGTATTTTCGAACGTTCAAGATTCACGATTCCAGATTTATTCATAGATTTATTCATAGATTATATGCAGGTAAAAAGCTATGCTTTACAAGACCCACAAAAATGTACATTGGGTCGGATGGTAAAAACTATCAAAATATTGTTAGATTATTGTCAAACGTGAAAAACATAATTGTCCATGTGGATATCTAGTGATTTCTTGAAAACGTCAACGGTTCCAGATTGTACCACGTGATTAGTTCAACTGTTCCATAATTGCACATTGCGAACGGAAAATGCATATTTGCGGCATTCAACCTGCTATGCTGTTGGTAAAGTTTCGATTGGTGACCTCGCAGATATGTGTCATGGGAAAGATGAAACAAACCACTGCAAGGGTGATTTGTTTGAATAAGCACTGTCCAATTGAATATTAGTGCTCCTCGTATTGAGCCGAATGCAAATTCAATATTTTAAGTCTCATTTCGTATGGATAATTAGATAGTCCCAGGACGAGTTTTGTCGTTCTACGCTATGGAGTTTCCGATAGCTGAATATTTTTTTCGACCAAGGATCCCATGCCGATATAGCATATTCAACATGAGGACGGATGTACGTTGAAATCAATTTGCAGACAATATTGGGGTCAAAGGAACATAGGAGATTCAAGTTGTTTTCAGCTTTGCAGGCAACCAGTCGACATTGCATTGAGTTTCCTAAGTCTGATTAGATAATCACATCTAAATCTTTTTCGGAAGAGGCGGGTTTAATAACAGTGCGACCTAGATAATATTCTTTGCTCAACTTGCTGTTGAGAGACAATAGGCCGTATTTCGAAGCATTCAGGGGCATTTCGTTGTCTAGGGACCAAGTGTGAATCATATCGAGATCCCGTTGCAGGTTCTGCGTGTCGTCTGTGGAGTTTATCTTGCGCCGAAGCTTTGCGTCATTAGCAAGATTTACTGTTGAAAAAGCAATTAACTTTACAATAACCACAGATTTGAACTATAGGTACAAATGTATATACATACCAAGCTGATACGTGCTGTTAATTAATAATATTCTGGTTAAAACGAATGTGAAAAAACGCTTGACCTAAAAATAACAGTTGTGTAATGTTCCCGACTCTCAGTGTATTAATGCTGTTTATTAACATCGTGTAATGAGAGGTATATGAGCTTCAAATGCATTGAACTTTTAACGATTGGAGAGATTTTTAACATAGACCAGAGATGCCAATTACTCAGTTTACAATGAACACTAAAACCCTTCAAAAAACAAACACTGAAGATCTAACGGCATTTTGTAGTAATCTTATTGAATCAACTTCGCCATCGCTAAAGCAACGCGAAGCAGATAACAGGAAACAATGGAATGACCTTTGCAGAAGCTTAGACACCACTGCCTCACCTGCGTCGCTGACGCGATTGTTTAGACCCGCGAACTCACCTCGTGCGAACACACCCAGTTTACTGCGTGTAGTGTCTATGTCCGTCCAAGATGTAGAAAATATGTTGCTCTTAGTGGTAAACAAATCGGCTGTGCGAGTATTTCCGGACGTTCCGTGGGAAGAACGGCAAATTCGTCGTAATAATCCGGAACTAGCGAAAGAGGCTATAAATCGCAGAGCTTTTATAGTTCATGGTGTACCCATTTCGAACGAAGTAGAATTCAGCAAACGTCTGTAACACGATTACAGTGATTGGAGATTTTTACAAGAGATCCTAGGTTTAAAGGACATAATAACGACTCATGTTATACCGAAAAAAGAAACGCATCAGCCTCCTCCTCTCAAAATATCATTCCGTACAGATGAGATAAAGGATAGAATACTCGCGGCGTGATATCTATTCCGAAAATTTGTACCTCCTGAAATTCGTATTCGGGCTGTACACGACATAAAACGCACGAACACTATTGTTCCTGAAATGACTTCGCTACCAAGTCAATCAAATGCACCTGAGACAGAAAACGTGGAGCACCCGACCAATTCTGGGTCGGCGAATCCACTACTATGAGCTCTTCATCTGCAACAAAAATCAAATTTCCATCATGCTGTTACACCAATGCACAGAGCTTTCTGGGCAAGTTCACTGAACTGTATTCACGTGCCTCTTAGTATTGATTTATCGCGCCCCTTCTTCATCAGCTGCTGCTGACACTGCTCTTTCTAATGCATTGAAGCTCACTTAATCACATTTTTCTCGTCCTCGGTGATTTTAATGTACCGACACTTGCAACACACATTACAGGTGACGATTCATTCAAAAGCTTTCTTAAAAAAATAATGACTTGCACCCCTTTTTACAACAATGTACAACAACCAACGCGATTTCGATCTGAACAAACCCCATCTTCCCTGGACCTCATACTTACCATCGAAGGACTCATGGTAGAATCTGTTTCGTATACAGCTCAACTCGGATTGAGTGATCATATTGTCGTGACATTTGATTATTTTTATCAATACGAACCAGCAGGAAGTATTCATCGAACGTATACAACTGTGAACTATGACTTACTTCGAGCTCTTACTACTGCAAATCGATGAGATTTCTTTGATCTCAAATCAGCTAAGGAAATCTGGGAAACGTTTTACAGCCAACTCCGTATTATCATTGAATTATCATTGACGGTGAAAATAATATTCAACAAACAGCGTCAGAAAAAGCCTCTCAGAAGCAGTACTCGGAAATGGATTTGCAAGCGTGACAATGCCTGGTCCAAATACTTGGACGATCCGTCTGGGATAACTTGGTGCTACTACACCTTGTTGCGAAATAAGTGTGTCTCTCTCATTCGAAAAGACAGAGAAGATTACCACATCAGTATAGTCGAAATATTCATTTTAAATCCCAAAGCATTGTAAAAACACGTCAACGACCTCCGGAATGTTAAAATGGGAATACCGCCACCGGCCTCTGGTACTGGAATAGTGACGTCATTTAAAGATTGTGCTAACGTTTTCCGACAACAATTCGCATCAGTTATCTCAAAAGTGTCGACCCATGGACAGCCTTTATGCTTTGACAGCTTCAGCCTGCCAATTCTTCGCGGGATGGAGTCCCCCCCCAACGTTGTTCAAACAAAATTAATGACGATGAAGAGAACAGGCTCACCGATATAGACAATATACACGCAAACATTCTGTACAATCTATCTTCCGAGTTGGCAATACCGACATCTGACGTATTCACGATGATGTTCGAGCAGAGCTTTGTACCAGAAACTTAGAAAACGCCCCTGATTAGTCCCATCTACAAGGGTGGCGAGAGAAATAATCCATTTAACTATCGCCCGATAGCGTTATTACCAGTGCTATCAAAAGCAATAGAGTCCATAATAACTGATGCCTTGCGGAATCACTTTGAGATTAATAATTTAATCTCCAAGGCACTGCATGGATTCAGGAAAAAGCGATCTTACCTGACAAACTTGCTATTAGCAAAAGAATCTTGGTCTGAGCTACTGGACTCCGTGGACGTGATTTATATCGATTTCTCAAAAGCCTTCGATCGTGTGGATCACGAAATAATTTCGTAGAAACTACTCACCTACGGAGTACAGGGTAAACTCCATGTATGGATTAAAGAATGGTTGATATCTCGTGAGATGTACGTGAGAGTTAAAAACAAACTATCTGAGTCGATTAAAGTTGCTCGTGATGTCCCACAAGAATCGGTCTTCGGACCGCTTTTGTTTTTAATATATAAACGACTTGTTTACTGCAGTGCTGTCGACGGTGCTTATTTTCGCTGATGACGTAAAGCTGTAGAGCAAGGTAAACTCCACAGACGACACGCAGAACCTGCAACGAGATCTCGATATGATTTACACTTGGTCCCTAGACAACCAAATGCCACTGAATACTTTGAAATGCAGCCTATTGTCTCTCAACAGCAAGTTGAGCAAAGAATATTATCTAGGTCGCACTTTCGCCAACGAAAAGGACATGGAAAATGTCCTACTAAATTCGTATTTGCTCCGAACGCAAAGTGACCTACCCAACCGCATATATGCTGACGTACCTTGGTGGGAAAGGTCAAAAGCACCGAATAGGCGGCATCAAACAGCACCAAGGAGTATTATTTTGCTTGACGTTCCAGAAAATTCGGGCGCCACAACGGGCTTCGAAAACAAAGAGCACGACCGTAAACAATGGTTATTTATAGCCGAAAATATCGGTTCCCAAAATTCTGTAGTTGTCGACACATACAGAATACCTCGTTCGCCGAACTATCACGGGAAAGGGGCAAATCCATTTAAGGTTACGTTTCTTTCAAGTAGCATGGCGGATGATGTTCGAAGCAAGCTAAAAGTGAACAGAAACAGGTTACCTGAAAACGTTAGACTGTGCAACTCAAAAGCTGCTGTTGAGGTCCACCTGGAGCCTTTAATTACGCAATTATCCGAGACTGGTGCAAATTCGCCCGCGAAATTACTTCAAATTGCTTCAAAAAACGATCTCGGTCCGACGTCGACATCGTCGGACCAATAAATACAAATACTGACTCGGTGTTACATTCTAAAAACTCACTTAAATGCATCTATGCCAATGCTCAAAGTTTGTTCAACAAATTGACTGAACTGACCGAGCTGTGCAAACGATACACGCCAGACCTCGTTGCTGTTACTGAAACCTGGTTTCAATCCTGTATGACTGATAGTGAACTCTTAATCCCCAACATGATGCTAATACGGAACGATTGCCCAAGAAAAGGTGGTGGCGTGGCTTTATACTGTCACGAACGGCTTCAGTGTATGAAAAATTCACGATCCAAGACTTGATTTCGAATATACCCTCTGGTGCAGTCTCACGAATGTGTCGCATGACGATTGCATTCTTGGAATCATATATCACCCTCCAGCCTCGAATGATACTCAAAATGACAGGTTATTACAAGCGCTAAATTATGCCGAAGAGAAGCGTAGCTCGCAATTACTACTCATGGGGGACTTCAATCTTCCTCATCGATTACGATTTTGAGCTGGACCGAATCGGAGAAGGATCTTGGAGTCTGGATATGTGGCAGCCTAAAGAACAGCGTGCATTGTGAGGTTATTTACAAGCGTGCTTCAAAGCTTCTAGGTATGCTTCGACGGATCTTCAGAAACTTTACGCCTGTAACGTTGCCAAGCATCATGAAGTCCTACTTAATTCCCACAATGGAACATGCATCGCAAGCATGGACTCCGTGGATGAAAAAAGATACATTCTTGATTGACAGGATATATCATCGTGCAACTAAACTCGTGCGTGGTTTTCGAGACCTTACATACGAGGAAAGGTTGAAAAAGCTAAAGCTCCCCACTCCCCTTCAACGTAGACCTCGAAGTGACGTTATCATTACTTACAAAATATTGAATACTCCAGATCATCCACTCGAACATTTGTTCAAATACCGTGAATCAGGAATTACACGTAGCCACTCAGCGGCACTACAAATTCACCATTTCCATACTAATTGTCGCCGAAATTTCTATTCGGTACGTGTCTGTTTCCTGTGGAATGCCCTTCCCGAAGCAATTTCACCTCTCCATGTATCCAAACATTCACTCGAACCTTGGACACTTATTTGTTACATAACGATTTGACGATGCCTGTGTATTGACTCAGGGTAAGCATATTAATTGACTCCAGTAACATCGTATAATTGTTTTTTATACCTCTTATTGAACGCATATTTACTATGATATGGTAGTTGTGAAGCTATGTGCTTTTTGTGACCATAAATTATTGAATCTTGAATCTTGAAACCCGCCTCTTCCGAAAAAGATTAAGATGTGATTATCTAATCAGACTTAGGAAACTCAATGCAATGTCGACTGGTTGCCTGCAAAGCAGAAAGCAACTTGGGTCTCCTTAAAAGTGTCCTATGTTCCTTTGACCCCAATATTGTCTGCAAATTGATTTCAACGCACATCCGTCCTCATGTTGAATATGCTATACCGGCATGGGATCCTTGGTTGAAAAAAGATATTCAGCTATTGGAAACTCCACAACGCACAGCGAGAAAATCTCGTCCTGGGACTTTCTAAGTATCTATACGAAATGAGACTTCAAATATTGAATTTGCATTCGGCTCAATACATACGTAAACGAGGAGCACTAATATTCATTTGGACAGTGCTTAATCAAACAAATCACCTTTGCAATCGTTTGTTTCATTTTTCCCATAACACACATCTGCGAGGTCACCAATCGAAACTTTACCAACAGCATAGCAGGCTGAACTGCCGCAAATACGTATTTTCCGTTCGCAATGTGCAATTATGGAACAGTTGAACTAGTCACGTGGTACAATCTGGAACCGTTGACGTTTTAAAGAAATCACTGGATGTCCACATGGACAAGTATGATTTCACGTTTGACAATAATCTAACAATATTTTAATATTTTTTACCATCCGACCCGATGTACATTTTTGTGGGTCTTGTAAAGCATAGCTTTTTACCTGCATATCATCTATGAATAAATCTCTGAATAAATGGAAAATATGCTGAGCGAATACGGAAAGATTCTGTGCATTCAAATTTACTCGCTTGCCGGAAGAGGTTTGAGAAGATGGAAGTTGCGGACGCTCGTATGTGGCATACCACGGGAAGAAATATGGACTCTCGATTGGCGACTCAGCCATAATCCGTCTTGTGAAGGCTGAACTGAACTGAGCCAAATTTTGCTATCGATCGAACACAATTTGAATTTGTGGAATTAATCAGACAGTTGTGGAACATGAAATATCACTACTTACCTTTCACGGAACCTGCCGCTTCTCCAGATACCTGTTACGCATACTCATCAACCGGCAATCTTTATGATCCATGCGCAGAAGACAGTCTGTTGGCGATTTTAGCTCGTACATTCGCAGGCGTAGCGGCGGTAATGATACTCCCGACTGTTGTATTCGGTACCATTTGCAATTCCATCCTGGCATTCATGTTGTTGTTTAAAATCCGTCGACCACGACATTTGGAAGTCAGCGCGTTATTCATCGCCCTCACAGATATTGGATATTTAATGTACATCGGCTGGTTCTATAGCTTGCAAAGATATGCTGGACCCTGGTGGGGTAAAAGTAAAAGAAGGCCCATCGGTAACACACATCTAAAATGCAAGGTTATTGAGACACTTGTGGATTTCTTTTTAACCGCTAGAATCAACATTCCTCTGGCAACGGTCTATTATGAATTGAATTCTCGACATCATATCGGATCTTCTGTCGATCTGATGCTCATTCATTTGGTCGGCTTCCTGTTGACCGTGATCATTGCGATTCCAGGGGCGCTTTTGCACGGCCTGTCTCAGCACGAAGGAGCATTTCGTTGTGATATGGATCCACAAGCGGGTCGATTCTATTCGGAATTTTATGCCGTCCATGTTGTTCTATTTTCACATGGCTACGTTCAAAGCTTTTGTCTTTTGGCTTTATTGTGTCTGGCCATTCTGCGTGTAAGGCAATATCGAAAGATTCTCTCATATTTGAAATCGACCAGAATAGGTCAAGATCCGATTGGTGTCTTGCTACTCAAATATGAATACGAAATTAAAGATTCAATACGCAACCTGCATATTCTTCTGATTCATAATTCGTGTGTGGTAATATTTCGCATATTTCGATGTACCACCACCTTGCTTTCTCAACTACAAACGGAAGATGACACACTCACACGTGATACCAATCTACGCGATATAAATATACACAGGGCAATCTGGAATATGGCTACCTTCGTGGAACTAATTCTGTCCTCATTTCCATACATCATATGGCACGTGAACGTTCCTCAAATCGCAATAGTGTGGCGTCTGATCTTCAAAACATTGAAAACGCGCAAATTGCCAACCGATCGCCGTTGGACGTTAAACCCACTCGACTATTATCAACAGGCTATCATCAATTTGAGAGGATCAAAAATTGAAAAGATGCATTGCACCGACGAGATTAAAAGCATGCAACGCTGGAAACGCAAGTTGACCAGGTCATTTCGTAGAAGTCGGTCTTTCGCGGGGAGTAGTGCGTATGAAAATAACTACTTTGACAAATCTTGAAGAGTTCTTTTCTAGTTATATGTATATAGTGTATTTAGAGCTAAATGACTTATTTGTTTCGCATCAGTGAGATAAATGTTGCATCTTTGAACATTAAAATAATAAATTTGTATGTTGAAGTTCTTGTTGAGCACAATGGAAGCTAACTTCAAGCTGATTTAAGCATGACCTATAGTGCTAATTGGAATCAATCCTCATATTTGACAGGGAGAACGAGACTGAAAAGTAAATCAAAAGCTTCATTCGATATATGAGCCTAATGTTCAATGAAACGTTATATAAGTAAGGAGAATTACCAACTGAGATTATTATATAATATAACAACCAGATAAGTTCGGTCTCTATTAAAAACCTCTTCTTGTCCAAGCGAATCAAATGCAATGCAATTCCTTTGCTAAAGGAACGGTCTGGATTCAAGATTCAAAATGGTAAAATTACACGCTTCGACTAGAAATAATAGACGAGGATTAGCATTTATATGGGTTCCTTTGGATTAGGTCGATAGGATCAACCAGAATTGCTATACAAAGTTGAAAGCAAAAAGAAATTTGTTTTATCGAAATAGATTCTACGCTCGAGACGTCGGTTGTAATCATAAATCATCTCAAAATAATCGCTGAAAAAATACAAAAGATCATGTAAGATACGATAGTGTATCAACACTGTTATAATACTCAAAAACAAGAGTACATTTATATCAAAACACGATGCCTACCTGTCACATGACTGTTGTCAAAAATAAAGTTTCTACATCCATGTACAAACCTAACCGCAAAAACTATATTCACTCACCAGATGGGGCCAATTATATTTAGGTCAAAAGTGAGCGATCGATCAGAATTGACCACTTATATTCCGGATTCCCTGTCTATCCAGAAAATTAGACACAATCACGAGCTTGGCTCATATTATGCGTGCATATAGCTCTGACAAATGCATTCCGATTTCACGAGGAGCGTTTGTTCTACTCCAACCTATGGGACACCTGGCAAACAAGCTTTTCTATAAATTGGCCATTCCAGAAACTCATTTTCACATTACCCTGAGCTGTTTTCTCGTTTGAATGTTCTAGACACAAAGTATACAGTGAAATTCAAACATATTATCAAATGCGTATTTTAGGTGCATATGGTTTTATGAAACGACTATATATGAAACCGATTAATCGGAGGCTCAAACATACGAAAATGTCGGTTGAGAAAGCTGTTGTAAACCGAGGATTTAGCAATGGAAAAATTACTAGAAGTATATCATATTGTGAATTTTTCTTCAATCTGAACCTAATGAACAGCCATAAGGACAAGTAAACCACGTTTTTTTACTACTTACGAGTAGCAGTATTGTGAAAACAATTCCATATTTGCTGCAACATGGAATTTGAAAGTAGATGCTGGACTGACTTAAGATACCACGAGAATTAGTGATTGGTTTAAAAAGTAGCGAGATTCGTAATTATAACAGGATCATGACTTGATGTACCGCCCTTTATTACCGTTAACAAGTATCGGACGTTGATTTACCTGAAATGGCACTGGGATGAAGCGATTCACAATCCAATACTTAATGTGGTTTCGCTGCTGTTCAACCATTGTGGTGGTTGTTGGCCGCTGGGATACAGCGTATTACCGACCAAATTACTGGAGTTTTTTGTTACGACAGATTAATGCGACTCACTGAGCGCTATTCATAACTTTCTCCGACTCAACAGGGAAAAGATGTATATGTATAATACACAGTCTCAAGACATTAAAATAAGGGACACAAACACTGGAAGGGTCTACTTGCGTGAAGGCCTGTTACTGGTATATATCTGAGAGCATATTGATAACAAACTGAGAGCATAGTATGGAGTTCTGTTGAAAAAAGTCCGTGGATTATGAATTAGTGGAAATCTGAAGACGCAGTTCACTGCCAGATTGTATATCGATTATATGGGGGACAGAATCTCACAAAATGAGGAATGTTTGTTGCAGCTGTTCGAATGTGGGTGATTTCAGATGAAACAAACAAAAATTACGCGATCAGTTATGAAAAGTGTTCTGTATTTTCACTTGTTATGCCCTCGTGAACTTTTATGGGTTTAGACAATACTCGTGATCAAACGCTTATCTAACATTGGAATTAGAAAATATCACAAACATGGTTTTGTCTCACGGTTTGAGGACTGAGTTTAGGTGATCTTTTACAAGATCATCATTTGCAGTAGGTTTTCAATGGTCCATCGCAGCCTACACTGTGTTCACCGTTGTCCGTGACTTACCCTCAACTGCGGAGTCCAAATATGTTCGTTCACATTGATGTCTGGTCTTGTAAGTTTTAGTGTGATGTTTCACAAAGAAACCTTACCTTCATGCCGTCAAAGCTAATCGGAGTGCATTCTAAACACAACATTATGTGAACATTTTTTGACAGACGGGTTTTTCCAAAAGCAGCCTCTGTTAACAGTTTCATTTTTACATATGTGATGTCGAAGATGACCGCAAATAACGGGAACCTTCGACGGGATCGCTTAAATTTCCAATTATTCCAATGCGTATTTTTTCGATTTGGATTGTTTCGCGAGTTTAGTACATTAAAGTTGGTTTTTCAGTATTCTTCTAACCAGCCAGCTCTAAGATTTTCATCTAATGTAAAATTTATCTCCATGCACTATGCATTACGCCTACGGTAACAGGTTTCAACTGAGAGAGCATTTATTTACTGATAATTATAAATCCTGCATAGCAGTACCATTTGAAGTTATTTGATCTACACGATTCACTGAGAACTAAAAAAACGGTTGAACTGATAAAAATTCGCATTTGCATACATTTCCATCATACACACCACACGATAATTGTGGCCGATAGCGACACAGCTGCACGAAGAAATTCGAGTTCAACATCGAGTTGCTTGATAGGAAGCTTACTCGTGTTATTTTCTAGATCATTTCTTTTTAGATGCAATCACGGGGCAGTGGATGTTCAAAACAAGTCTTTTGTTTTCCAACCGTGAAACGTCTTATTACGATCGCAAGCTGGATTTGTTCACAGTACACTGGTTTCTGGAGTCTGAAACACGACATGACTCATCATCCGATTAGAAACACTGTAGCAATCCCAAAAAACGACCGATGTCCGACTCTTGAAGGGTCGGACTAATATACGAGCTTTTAGCTCCATCACTGTATACGAAAACCACAATCAATTGCCTATATACAAACGCACAATGCCTGTTAAACAAACAAGCTGAACTGAAGGATCTCTGCAATCAACACTCACTCGACATCATAGCAATAACTGAGACATGGTTCCAACCTCACGTGACCGATAGCGAGCTCTCTATTCCAAACCAGACAATAACGAATAGTTCGCTTTGGGATTTAAAGCGAAGCGAAGTTGCGAAGCGAAGCGAATATTGTTGAATATTCGCTTCGCTATCGCCATGGCGAAGGGCAAAAATAAACTTCGCTAAAAATTCGTTATACTTCGCTTCGCTTAAAACGAAGTGCAAGTTCAAACTTCGCCGTAAACGAATATTAGCGAAGTATTCGCTAAAAGCGAAGTCTTCGTTTTTGTACTTTAATATTTTAACCCTTCTACGGGAATTGTTTTTGATGTTGACACTTGTTGATAGACACCGCCAGACAAGTGAACTCCGATGGTGACTGAAAGTACCGACGTAAGCCAGTTAGCAACAGACTGCTTGTTTATTTGCTATAAGCTAACATTTGAGGTGGTAACTAGTGTTACGGTCAGTAGACAAAGGATTTGTTCTTTTTTGTACTTTAATATTTTGTCTGCTATAAATAGGATGAAAATTTAATTGTCTCATCATAGTTTCATCATGAGCCCCCCGAAGACGCATCACAAGTCGGACAAGGACAAAGACTCGGCCTCGGCCAAGAAGTCCAAGAGGAGCCCGACCCTCAACGTCAAGCTGCCGTCCAAAGACCCGTGGACCCCCAAGTCCTCAAGAAAGAGGTCTCCGCCGCCGTCAGATGATGATGATGATGACGACTTTCATCACACCACCTACCGGCACAAGCCTACCAGATCACCGATCTGGAACTTCTTCAAGAAGGAGGCTGTGAAGAAAGGTGCGAAGGAAAGAGAAGTTCGAGCTCTTTGCCAAGTCGAGGATTGTGGCCAGTCCATTGCCCGGCCTCAGGGAACCCCCCAAGGAATGGTCTGCTATACCTTCGAAGTTCAGAAGTCATTCCTTTACAGTTTCCTTCATCAAGATCGTTCAGTACAGCAAGATCCGCTGGTCTTCAATGTGCATGACCATCACATCCATCGTCCGGAACAAGGCGGTCCTGCTGTCGCTGAAGGATGATGTCTTCAACACCCCTTCAGACTTTGCGGCCCTCATTCCAAACAAGCTGCAGTTTCAGGACCTGGAAGACATCCTCTGGCCCCTCGAGCAGATCAAGGAGGTCAGCAAACGTCTCCAGGCAGATGAGACGCCCACACTGCAGCATGTCATTCCGGACATGGCCAAGATTGCCATGATGTCCGCCTCCAGGATCAAGCTGTTCGCCGAATTTAAGGCTGCCACCAAGGCATTCATCAAGAAGTTCCAGGAGGAGATCAAAATCAGAGTTCCCGAGCTGGGCAGGAACGTGGACCTCTACCAGATTGCGCACTACCTGAACCCTACTCAGAAGGCCGTGTACCTCAGGACCAGGTCTCATGGTCACCTCTTCTACGAGTGCGAGCAGAGCATCAAGTTTCTCTTGGCCAACTTGGCCCCAGCCGCCCCACCATCCATTCAGATGCCGGAACCCGCTTGCCAAGATTTTGAAGGTTTTCTCCGAGAGCACCATGACCTTGATCTTGATCCGGAATTGGCCTTTGGCAGCGTCGACCAGTCCCAGTCCCAGTCTCAACCATCCCCAGTTCCTTCCTATGTCAAGGAGATGAATGAATGGATGGCGTCTCCCCTGGAAAAGGAGGACATCGACGTGCTCCAGTACTGGAAGATGAAGGCCAAGAAGCTTCCTCTACTCGCCAAAGTCGCCCAGTAAGTTGTTTCAAAGTTAAAGGTCACTTATTTTCCGTTGGATTATAATTTATTCTCGTTATTCGCCATTCTTCGCTATAATATTCGCTAAACTTCGCCATACTTCGATATTATTCGCTATACTTCGATATATTATTTTCTATTCTTAGATGTAGTATTGCTATACTTTGATATAGTATTGCTATACTTCGAAATAGTAGTTTAACTTTTGTACCCAATGGAACCTAATACAAAATACTAAACCTGTCTCATTTTCTTTTAGGATGGTCTACGCCATCCCGGCAACCTCAGCCTCATCAGAGAGGGTCTTCTCGGAAGCTGGACTCGTGACCAAGCCCACCCGAAGCCTTCTGAACAACGAGAGGGTACAGGAGCTCGTCTACATTCATGACAATTACGAGAGAGTGCTCCCCTACATGAAGAGGATGAAGCTCCGCATCCAGGAGTTCACCAATGGCGAAGGTACCAGCACTTAGTGTCAGCAGCAGCTCAAAGACCAGGATGACCCTGAGGCCAACCTTGAGGATGTCGAGTTTGTCGACACCCAGGAGCTCACGGCGGGGGCCTACTCCCCTCTGACTGGAGGCAGCCGGACCAGTTCCGGCACCAGGTCCAGGTCCAGAACCCCGGTCTCAGAGACCGAGTCAGAGGAGGAGCCTAATTTCCTTTGAGAAAACACGGTTTTTTATATTTACAATTCCAAAGCTCATGAAAAACTCCTCTCTTGTCAAATAAAAGTTCTTTCATGGTCAAAAAATAATTTATTTCGGAATTCGTTTTATTTCAGCGAAGAAAGGCGAATTTAACGAATATTAGCGAATTATAGCAAATTAAAGCAAGGTTTTTTGTCGAAAACGAAGTTTTTGGGTTACATCGAAGTTGAGCGAAGATTATTCGCTAATATTCGTTATGGCGAAGTGCGAATATTCGCTTCGCTTCGCCATTGCGAAGTGCTTTGCTTTGATACTATTCGCTATCGCGAAGGGCAGTTAGGGCACTTCGAAAATTCGCTTCGCACTTCGCTTCGCTCCAAAAAAGTGACATTCGTTATTGTCTGGTTACGATTGATTGTCGAAAGTTCATGCTAAATGCGACAAATCGCTGACCTCGGATTTAGTATCGATTATTAATGGAGATAATTGCCCTGGTGTTTCTTATGTTTGTCTGGTTTGCAAGGCCAAATCAACACCGTCAGCCTCGACGACGAAAACCCCTGAATATGATATTGAGACGCGTCTAAATGGAATGGAATCCAGTATACAAAAACTAAATGAATTGATAATAAACGTCATAAAGACACCGTCGTTACCCGTCGTTATTGCCGAAGAGCCGGTAGATAAACCATCATACTCGAGCAGGCCAACATTTGCCCAGATAACCGCGCAGATAGTGACTAAAACGGGGAGGCGTTCGTTGGGATCAGTGACTCCTCGACTTAACGGAAACGCAAAAGGACTCAAAAAAACCACTGCTACTAAAATGACTGACTCACATTATAAAACAAAATCCGCGGTTGTAAACCTTAGCGTTATATGTACAAACGTGACCGAGTCGCAGGAAACGCTGTTTGAAGCTAAGCAAAAACATGACTTAGCTGAGTGGTATAAACTCTGCATTCAGATGAGCTTGGTCGCAGTTACTCCTTCATCAATAGTTCGATTAAACCACCACCTGAATTCTCCTCACGAGGATGATCCTCGCCTTTTAAGAATTACGCTGCAATCTGCGGAGGACGTGGAAAACCTACTCTTAAATGCTTACATTCTTAGAGGTGTTCCAGATACTACATGTCGTATCCATGCAGACTTACCATGGTGGGAGCGAAAGTCGTCGCAGAAATCTCGTGGAGAATGTAATCCGAGAAGTATTGTAATTCTAGGTGTTCCGGAAGATGCTGCTGACGTACCTTCTCAAGAAAAGTCAGAGCACGACCACAAACAATGGAAATATCTAGCCGAAACAATTGGTATTAAAAATGCCATACTTGTGGATGCTTTTAGGATACCGCGGTCTGCCAACTATAAAGGGCAAGGTCCTAGCCATTTAAAGCTAACCTTCTTCACAACCGAAATGACGGATACTATCAAACGTGAATGGGGAGCTAATAAAAAAAACCTACCACAAAACGTCATGTTGAGCTTGCCCAAGGTAATAGCCGGAAGCAAGTTAACGGATGGTACTGACCCACAAACGCCTAGTGATGAGGTTCAACCTGAATGTCATGCGATAGCTCCAAAAAACTTGAGTATTCCGACTCTAACCGAGTCGGCCCTCTAATACCTTTTCATGATTTGAACACCACGAACTTTATAAGATGTTTATATACAAATGCACAAAGCCTTCCGAACAAATTAGCTGAGCTAACCGATATATGTTCGCGCTACTCACCTGACATTATCGCCATTACAGAAACATGGTATTCTTCCCAATTGATTGAATCGGAGATATCAATTCCAAATATGAATTTGATAAGGAACGATCGAGAGAGAAGCGGTGGTGGTGTTGCTCTTTATTACCATAATAGACTCCAGTGCCATCCAATAGACAAGACAGAATTCACGCTCGAGGATACAATTTGGTGCACTGCACTTTGACACTGATGTCTGGTAAGATATTGCTCTCTTCGATAAAATCTATCACAGAGCAACAAAGTTAGTGATGGGTCTTCGCAATGTTCCGTTCACCGAAAGATTGCGACGTCTGGGTCTATGCGACTTTACCCAAAGGAGGATACGACGCGATATTACTCTGACTTATAGAATTTTGTCTACCGAAGGACATCCACTAAAACACTCGCTTGATGTGTGTGAATGGAAAGTGACACGCGGACATACCTTATCCCTTTACGTCCCAAGTTCCCGTATTGACTGTCGGCGCCATTTTTTGCCATACGTGCGATATTTCTTTGGAATTCCCTACCCCAGCATGTGGTGGACTCTCCTTGCCTGGCGGCGTTTAAAGTGAAATTGGACTTACATATGCAAAAGAATAACATTCGTGAGCCTTACATTTGATATTCTCTATTGCTTTTATACTATTGTATTTTTTCATTTTTTATTAATACCGTCATCCTGTGGTGTTGTAAAGTATTAACTTTTTTAACCATAAATCTTTGAATTTGAATTTGAAAGAATTTGGATATTCGCAGTGTTACTGAAATTTTCACAGCTGGGATCTTAGTGCGATAAGCTTACGCCTACTGCAAGATATCTAATGTTGCCTCTGAAAACGAATTCTAGCGCGTAGCCTGTAAAGTTGGCCCTGGATGCCAAAGGTATTACATTCAAGATTCAAGAATTTATGGTATAAAAAAGCTCGTAGCTGTACAACACCACAGGATATTCGTATAAGGACAATAAATATATATACAAAATAAATTGAGTCATTAGGAAGATCGACAGTTTT
>JACCGJ010010991.1:0-36599 GCA_013407085.1 Atriophallophorus winterbourni | reverse complement strand
AAAGGAATAACCATATAAGGGCAAAAGTTGTATGTTCAAAATACTAAGTTACAAAGTGAAAGTAATTCTCTGCAGTTTCACAGGGCAGTAAGTGGCTAACGAGCAAATCGAGCGTCCAAAATTTCTTCCGGTGGATAGCTTCAGAGAAGCAACCACCACTGCAAAGCGTTTTTTCTTATTGTGATTTTTATATCCTCGATGATCGCGACGCCAAGGGATTAACCGGTTTTTATTTAGGACGCACCTCTTTATGAATTATGCTGGAACAATAAAAATGAATTTCTCTTCACCAGTACGGTCTGTTAGCTCATCAGTTACTCATCGAAAGTCCGAACACACGCAAATTCAACTGACATTGTTCTGGAGGATGTGGTGGGTAGTTGTGTCCGAGTTGACGCCCTACCTGTTTAAATGCCAAAAATTCATCGATGGTGCAGGCTAAACGCGAATGAGTCCCGCTATGTGGCCCTGGAAACTCAAACATTTCTTTCTTTGCTTTTTCGACCCACCGCTCAATATATCCTGCAGTTTGTACAAGCTTTTAGCTTCTTATACCGTAATAATCTATTGAACTATTGAACACACTAATGTTTCTCCTCACATATTGGTAAGGGGAGTTTTTCTGTTGCATTTCAGATTACTCTCATACTAAAATATATTTGTGAAGATATTTTCTTAAAGTGGTGGATGCTCTTCTGTGCGATACCCCTGAAAAAAATCTGGACGCTCGATTGGCTCGTTTGCCACAAACTGTCCTATGCAAACCGAACTGAAATGAAATGAACTATTGTGCCAACTAGAAGTTGGTAAAGGAACTATCCGAAAAGCTGCTGCTCAGAAAGTGAAGTATCTTAGCAATAATATTACAGGCAATTTTATATGGGCTACCTAATGTGCCGAAGCTGCATGCAATGCTCGTAGAGAATTGTTCAGACTTCGCTCAGCGTTATCTTGCCAAACTTTATTTCATTATACAAAGTAGTCGTGCGGCCTCACATAGAATGCTCTGTTCAATCCTGGGCACCGTACTTAGAAAAAGATATAGCATGTCTCGAAAGTGTCCAGCGCCTTGCGACTAGGATGGTTGAGGGACAGACAGGTAAAACCTATGAGACTAGACTCGTTTTGTTCTCACTAAAGAGACAGCGGCTGCGAGATGACCAACTAGAAGCCTTCAAGATTCTAAAGGGTCTTACGGGTGATAATATTACTGAAATCCTTAAACTTGTCACTAAAGCAGCTAAAAAGGGGAAGTCTATGAAACTACTTAAGAGTATGCCCAGGTTGCTGGCACGTGAGCACTTTTTCAGAAACCGTGTGGTCAACTTCTGGAACAAGCTCCAAGATTGCATAGTAAGTGTAGCGACCAAATCATCACTGGGGAATACTTTCTGTCACGGAAAATAGCTGCCTGCTACAAGCCACGAGATTCTTAAACCGGGAGTGACGAGCGTTTACGAATAGATCCCAAATCAGAACAATACCTCCATTTACGCTGTACTATATTGACAAAGACGATTAAAAAGCAAAATATAACAAACCTCAACGGTAATCGAAAACAGGTTTCAATGCAAACCCAACAAACGGAAGTCAAACAGCTCAGTTGAGAGCACAAAAATTACCGTTTTCCAATAATGGTAAACACGGGTAACGGACAAATCAAAATGTGCGGAAGCCCAACTGCAGTTAAACAAAGGAACAATATTCAGGAAAGAAAACTCTCACAGATTTAATATTTAGTTTAAATGTTACTTTTCAATTTAAAGAACAAACAAAAAACATCACGGAAAAATTATGACACAAAAAACCTGATACGGAACACGGGTGTAAGGTGGGAAACAAATTTATCCAGTTCGATTGATCTTGCTGGACCGAAAGAGGAATTTTCAAGACATCACCGCGGATTCATACACCGCCCACCAAAATTCCTCCAAATCTGAAAAGCAAGTAGGGACACAAACACTGAACTGCGGGGCTCTCCTCTACCTGGCTACCCGAACCGTGTACCTGCGCGACCCATGACAGCGACTCGACGATCAAATGTTTGATGGTATCTCTGGAGTTGGCAGACCCAAGGACCCGCCTCCCACCTAAAACATTTGCCTTCAGTGTAATCAACGTTCGTCTTCGCATGCAACCGGCAGGCTGAATGCTTGGTGGTATTTCTGGGGTAAGCAGATCCGAATACGCGCCTCCCACCTTTAGTACCAGCCTCCGGGCCCGACACCCCAGGTACACCCTATTCCCCACCCTACTGCTACACTACTCGGCACCCTCAAGCAAACATAGCTTCCTAACATCACGCTCCAAGATTCCTGCGGATGAGCGCACGGTGACTCTTCGAAATATTCCATCTCCACTATCGTTACATTCGAGCACCAACACTAGCGGCCACTTATCCTTTGGGACTTGGTCACTCACTAGCAGTACGACATCGCCTTTCTTCAAGTTTCTCTCTGGCTTCAACCATTTTTGCCTTCTTTGCAAGGTTGGGAGATACTCCTTGATCAATCGATTCCAAAAGATCCCAGTGAGATAATTCACTTGCTTCCACTGACGCGTATACCGATCACGTAAACTAGCATCAGAAGGGATCCCCATGTTGCTTCCTATCAACAGAAGATGGTTTGGAGTCAGAGGTCCATCGTCGCGGCTATCCAATAACGGTGGCATCAAAGGTCGATCATTTAATATGCGTTCTACTTTGCACATAAAAGTATGCAAACTTTCGTCCGTCAACGTCTGCGCATTTACTATGGCGTTTAAAATATTTCTGATTGAACGCACCATACGTTCCCAAACGCCGCATCTATGGCTAGAACTAGGGGGGTTAAAGTGCCATTTGAAATGATGAACAGCCAGACGATTAGCGATCACGTGGTTATCGAGCCTTTGAATGTGCTCTCGAACGGCCCATACAAAATTCGTGCCATTGTCGCTGTAAATCTCAACGGGTTTCCCTCGCCTGCCAACGAAACGCATCAGTGCCATGATGAACGAATCTGTAGTGAGCGAGTGTGCAACTTCAATATGGACCGCTCTAATACGTAGACAAGTGAAGACACAGCCATCCCTTTTCTCAATCGAACGACCACGTTTGACTGGGAAAGGTCCAAAATAATCCAAACCAACCGATTCAAAACAACGCAGGCCCTGCTGAATCCGAGCCAATGGAAGTGGCGACATCATCTGTTTACACTCGACTGCCAGTTTTTTACGACACCGGGTGCACTTCCCTATCAACCTTTTTACTGCGCGACCCCCTTGAAGTATCCAAAATTGTCTGCGTACTAAATTCTGCACATGAACCATGCCACAATGTCCTTCAATTTCATGAAAATACCGGATGATGAGTTCAATGACAGTATGCCGCGAGGGTAAGATAATTGGAGTACGAAAAGCCGCAGGATAGCTGGAATAATTTAAGCGTCCACCAACACATAAGACTCCATCCAGGACTACCGGGTTCAACTTGGCAAATCTGCGATGCCTCAGGCAATTCTTGTTCTGTTTCGTTTCATAGTGTGCAAGCTCATCAGCAAACACTTCCTGCTGCACGAACATGATTACTTTCCTTTCTGCATTTCGCAGTTCGGATACTGTGATTGCAGACAGTGATCTCAACGAATTCCGCTCCGGTGACTTCAGTTTGAGGTAATCAACAAACCTTGTCAGCCATGCTATACTCCTGAGCAACTTCGACCAACTAGAGTGATAGTTTACGACAGCATTCAAACCATATTCTAGTGAGCTATTTGCCGATGTTATATTAACCCTTTTATATTCTAGTTCCGGAGAATGAACTGTGTTTGTATCCAGGTTCAGAAATTTTCGCTCTGGCCATACAAAAGGGCCTGTCAACCATCGCTCCTGTTATGTCTGGGCTGTACTGTTGTTGGCCCAGCCCGTGTGGTCAGAGAGAACGCAACCGTCACTCAACTCGTGTATTGACCGAATGCAACAACACAACAGCTCCAACTCAAATTTCGAACGTATGCCCCTTGAAGCCAGGTCTGCAGGATTTCACCTGAATTCACATGACTCCACTGTGATGAATCGGTATACTGATGTATAATCGCTAGGCGGTTGGCGACGAACGTAGAGAATCTAGAAGTAGTGTTGCGTATATAGTGCAGGACTATCATCGAATCAGTCCAAAAACAGATTTTAGAGAAAAGTTTAGACATTCCTTCCTTTAACAACTCACTGACACGTACAGCCAATACTGCAGCATTGAGCTCGAGGCGGGGAACAGTGACAGTTTTCAAGGGAGCTACTCTGGATTTTCCAAAAAGAATACAGCTTTGACATTCGTTTGCACTTGAAATGTGCTTAGCGTACGTTAAAGTACCGTATCCTGTTTCTGAGGCATCGGCGAATATATGCAGCTCAGAGTTACAATGCGATTTTTTATCGGCACATCTGATACATTTTGACACAGATACGGTTTCAATGACATTAGCTAACCGCAAATAATCGTTCCAACAAACTTCACCAGCCTCACAAATAGGTTGGTCCCATCCAAGACCCGATTTGCAGAGTCTTTGAAGTAGCATCTTTGGAGGAAGGCAAAGTGGAGACAAAAGTCCCAATGGGTTGTTAAAGGATGGCACAGGCGATAGTATGCCACGACGAGTCATTGGCCTCTCGGGTAGGTTGAATCGGAATTCAAAGACGTCGCAATCCGCGTTCCATTGCAAATCCAATGGTCCATGCCCATGACCGTAAATGTGGCACAATCTGAACTCGGCAGGTCTTTTAACAAACGTTCATCGTTTGACACCCACTTCCTCAAATGGAAGCCGCCTCGAGAAAGCATATGTCGACATTGGTCAACAAACTTCTTGGCGACAATAGAGCAGTCAAATGATACCTAACAATCATCAACATAAAAAATTTCCTTAACAGCACGTTGGGTAAATTCATCATAATCATCAGCGAAATCCATTGCGGTCTTTCGGAGAGCATAATTGGCGCAGAATGGGGAAGACGTAGCTCTGAATGGATGAGCTGTCATCTCAAATTCGACCGGATCTTTTTCGACAACCGCATCATCCCACCACAGAAATCGTAATGCCGAAAGATCTTTGTCAGGTACTTTAACTTGCATGAACATTTCCTCAATGTCTGCAGCTAGAGCTGCCTGACCTATCTTGAAGCGCAAAAGCACGGTAACCAGATTCGCTGTTGTATCAGGGCCCTGGCACAGCATATCGCTCAATGAAAACCCATGAAATTTGGCAGCGCAATCCAGTACTACTCGAAGTTTTTCTGGTTTTTTGGGGTTCAACACAGCGTGATGAGGTAGATACCACAAGGGCCGATTACTCTCGGCAACATACGGTCCAACCTTCCTTGCATACCCTTTGGTCACGTTGGCATTCATCACTTCTGTGTATTTTAGACAAAATTGAAGATCTTTTAGGAAACGCCTTCTCAAACTTTCTATCCTTTTGAACGCGACTGACCGATTACTGGCAAGTTTGGGGACACTATCCTTCCAGGGAAGAGGTACTACGTAATGCCCATCGACTAGCCTTGATTCTTCCTCCACTAGCTGAAGTACCTTTCTATCTTCGACGGAACGGGAGTTCCTAAGCAACTCGAATCTTCAAATTCCGAGTCGTACATTCTTCTCAACAGCGATTCTATTTCACAAATTCCGCCAGAGAGCAGATTGACCAGGGCTGTTTTATGCGCTTTATAGTTCGTAGGTCCCAACAACACCCAACCGAGTAAGGTTTTCACAGCGTATGGCTGTTTCCGAGCACCCAATCGTTGTTCGATTGCCTAATGTGCTTCCAGGATGTCACATCCAATCAAGATAACTATTAGTTTACGGTTAGTTTCCTCAAATACCACATCCTTGAGATGGGACCATCGACCTGCTAATTTTGAACGAGGCCGCATGTTTGCAAAGGGCATGATTTCATCAACGACCAAAGCCTTGTTGATGTCAGTTATCTCCAGTCCATTTAGCGATTCCAACTTGAGCTCACTAGCAAGCTGGCGAGCGGACATTGTACCGTTCATCGTCTTAATGCGAGTTTCTGAAGCTTGCATCTCAAGTCCAAGTTTTTCAGCGACTTCACGACAAACGACTGTCGTATCAGAACCAGAATCAAGAAATGCGTATGGTTCCAAGAAACCTCCAGGTCCTACCAAGCGGACGGGTAATACCACCATATAGACAACTTGCCCACAGTTCGTCATGCTCACTGTTTTGCTTTCAACGTGAGACTGGGCTTTAGGTTCCCAATGCAGCAATGTGTGGTGAGGAGCCTCACAGCCAACGACCTGACATGAATTAGTGACACGACAAAAATTTTTGTCATGACCAGCCTTCAGGCATTTGAAACACAGGCGACACTGCTTCACCTTTTTCCAACGTGTCTCGCAGTCGGCAGTAATAAGGTCTTTGCAGGATGCCACTCCATGAGTACCTCCACTGGTCGGACATCCTGGATTTTCAATCTTCTTTGTGTCGTCTGCACGCCACTAAGCAAAGTTTTGCTTTTTATTCACGACTGGTTTATTACCAGCTTCACTCGTGTAAGCGTTCTTACCCTTGCGATTTTGCTCCTCTATATGACCGAACCAGCTTTTAGCAACCATTTGCCTGTAGACTGATAAAGCGCATCAAATCCGCGAAATTTGGCTCTCGGTCTTCGCAGGCACGCTGCTCGACGTTCTCAGCCCACTGCTGCTGTAGATACAGAGGAAGTGTGCTAACCAAGCGTTCAAGCACCATCAATGAATTAAGGTCCGCAGTGTGGTTCATTTGCTCTAAAGCAATTTGGCAATTACTCATTTTTATCACCAGGTGTGACAATCGTTGCGGACTGTAAGGTGCTGCTTCAAACTCACTGAACAGTCCATCCAACATGGATCTTGCTCTTTTATGCGGTTGCCCGAAGATGTCCTTCAGGATTGATCTCGCACGCTTATACGCACGCTCAGGTGGCAGCATGACATACTCTTCAATAGCTTCCTTTGCTATACCTCGGCAATAATGTAGCAAATATAGAAACCTCTGTCCGTCATCACGAGTTCTAGACTCCATATAGGTCTCGAACTGACGAAACACTTTCCAGTAGGTGCTAGCTGAACCGTCAAGAGACATCAATTCCATCTTCGGAAGGTCAGATCTTGGTAAACTACCGGTCTTTTTATTACGAACAGAATCTTCTACCTCCGAACGAGGTTAGTCAGCTACTTCTTCCTTTTGATGCCCACAATGCGCAAGATAACGTGCAACCTTTTGATTGGTATCAATATCTTGCAAGTGTGAATCTGCATCGTCGGATGCAGAAGCAGCAATCTCAGCCATTTTAACCTCCTGTACCGCCTCAAACAATGTCAGTTTGTGCTGCATTTCGACTGTTTCCTGCGACAGTTTTAGGAGTTCAAGGCGCATTTTAGCCTTACGAACAAGGGTGTTTAATTCTATCGTTGAACCCCTTATGTTACCTCGAGAGCCCTCGACAGAACAATGAATGCGCTCAGCTGCGGTGTCTTCCGTTACATTATCGACCAATTACTGGGAAGATTTGATCTTTTCGACAAAACTGCGGGTAACAGGCATATTGACGTCAGCGAATTCGACGTTGAGTACTGTATTGCGTCCACAAATTTGACGTTGAGTGCTGTATTTTCTCTAATTGAGACAAATACGGTCCAAATAAAATTCCAACGTTGAGTACTGTATTTTCTCCAATTGAGACAAATACGGTCCAAATCGAATTCCAACGTTGAGTACTGTAGCGAACAAATCATCACTGGGGAATACTTTCTGTCACGGAAACTAGCTGCCTGCTACAAGTCACGAGATTCTTAAACCGGGAGTGACGAGCGTTTACGAATCGATCCCAAATCAGAACAATACGTCCATTTACGCTGTACTATATTGAGAAAGACGAAAGAAAAAGCAAAATATAACAAACCTCAACGGTAATAAAATACAGGTTTCAATGCAAACCCAACGCGTCCAATAAACGGAAGTCAAACAGCTCAGTTGAGAGCACAAAAAATTACAGTTTTCCAATAACGGTAAACACGGGTAACGGACAAATCAAAATGTGCGGAAGCCCAAGTGCAGTTAAACAAAGGAACAATGTTCGGGAAAAAAACTCTCACAGATTTAACATTTAGTTTAAATGTTACTTTTTAATTCAAAGAACAAACAAAAAACATCACGGAAAAATTATGACACAAAAAACTTGATAAGGAACACGGGTGTAAGGTGGGAAACAAATTTCTCCAGTTCGTTTGATCTTGCTGGACCGAAAGAGGAATTTTCAAGACATCAACGCGGATTCATACAGGTAGGTCGTATGAGGAACGATTGCTGAGTCTAGAGCTCTTCTCACTAAAAAGGAGGAGGCTAAGTGGGGACCTGATTGAAACCTGCAAAATCATGTCAGGTTTCAGTACTATTCATCCCAGTGAATTGTACGCTTTATCGCCAAGTGTGGGTACTCGAGGCCACCCATTAAAAATGGCCAAGCGGCATGTCAGGTCAAATGTTCGTAAATTCTTTTTTAGCGAGAGGGTAGTAAATTAATGGAATCGACTTCCTAAAGAAGTTGCTTGTTCTACTTCGGTAGGGGGTTTTAAGAATAGACTTGATTCTGTGTGGCCTTCAATATTTCCTGATTTTTATCCGTAGGGGAATAGTTGGTATGATCCTCATGTTGTCTTTGGAACGCACTAATGTTCTCCTCACCTATTGGTGAGGGGAGTTTTCCTGTTGCATTCCAGATTACTCTCATACCAGAAGATATTCGTCAAGATATTGTTTGAAGTGGTGGACGCTCTTCTGTGGCATACCACCGAAAGAAATCTGGACGCTCGATTGGCTCGTTAGCCACATACAATCCTGTGCAAACTGAACTGAACTGAACTTGAACTGAGAACGCGAGGAAAACCACCTTGGTGTAGCGCGTCTATTCGCAAGGCTATTAGATGTCGTGACCGTAGCTGGATGGCGTACAAATTCTGTGGAACTCACAGATCTAGACTGCAGTACATACAGACCAGAAATTCAGCGGTTGCGCTGCAAAGGAAAGCTAAAAGGGACTTCGAATCCCGACTTGCCAAAACAGCAAAGATTAAATTGAAAGCTTTTTATGGCTATGTTCAGTCCAAGCGATCATTAAGAGAAGAAATAGGTACGTTAGTGCTGGGCGATGGCAATACGGCTTTGACTGCACCGGAAAAAGCCGATGCGTTGCATTCATTCTTCTGCAGTGTTTATCGGCGCGATTCAGGTAACTGTTTAGAAACTCACGAGTGCAGAGCACCTTCCTTTAGCTCGGTGGAGGTTAATCAGGAAATGGTCACCACAGTTCTGTCGCAGCTGGACAAAACTAAGTCGGCTGGCCCCGACGGCATACATCCGGCTATTCTTTAACCGCTCGCGAATATAGTTAGCCTTGCAATCAGAAATCTTTTCGAAGCTACCTTACTCCAGGGTATACTACCGGATGATTGGAAACGAGCGGCGGTAATAGCCATATACAAAAAAGGTCCCATTTCGGATGTACGCAACTACAGGCCAGTAAGCCTGACAAGCATTCTTTGCAAGTGCTTGGAAAAAATCATTCGGCACCAGGTATGTAAACATTTGGTATCCAATTCCTTACTATCCGATGCCCAGCACGGATTCTGGAAAGAAAGGTCCTGCCTAACCAATCTTCTAAGCTTTCTTGACGAAGTGACATTACGCCTCGATGAAGGGAGAGTAGTCGAAGTCTGCTATCTTGATTTTCAAAAGGCATTTGACTCGGTGAACAATAGGTACCTTCTGCACAAACTAAGTATGTGTGGCGTCACAGGTGACCTACATCGATGGTTAGACAGCTTCTTAACTAATCGCACTAACTATGTTAGAATTGCAAGGAAGTGCTCGCAGGAATTACTGATTCTCAGTGGAGTGCCTCAAGGCTCGGTGCTTGGTCCATTACTTTTTCTTATTTTTGTAAACGACCTGGCAGCGTGCTTGAGTTCACGCTGCTTCCTGTTTGCTGATGATGTTAAGATCCTAGGAACCGACAGTAGAGATACGTTTATCTTTGATTTAGAAAAAGTAATCGAGTGGACAAAGACCTGGGACTTGCCACTAAACCTGGGGAAGAGCTGTCTTCTGACGACTGATTTAGCGACAACCCAACTAGAAGTTGGTGAAGGAACTATCAGAATAGCGGCTGCTCAGAAAGTGAAGGATCTTGGCATTAATATAACAGGCGATTTTAAATGGGCTACTCAATGTGCCGAAGCTGCAAACAAGGCTCGCAGAGAATTGTTCAGACTTCGCTCAGCGTTATCTTGCCGAAAACCTTCAATCTTCATCCCCCTATACAAAGTAGTCGTGCGGCCTCACTTGGAGTACTGCGTTCAATCCTGGGCACCGTACTTAAAAAAGGATATAGCATGTCTCGAAAGGGTCCAGCGCCTTACGACTAGGATGGTTGAGGGTCAGGCAGGTAAAACTTATGAGGCTAGACTCAAGGACCTCGGTTTGTTCTCACTAAAAAGACGGCGGCTGCGAGGTGACTAATAGAAGCCTTCAAGATTCTAAAGGGTCTTACATGTGATAATATTACTGAAATCCTTAAACTTGCACCCAAAGCAGCTACGAGAGGTAATTCCATGAAACTTCTTAAGAGTAGGCCCAGGTTGCTGGCACGTGAGCACTTTTTCAGCAACCGTGTGGTCAACTTCTGGAACAAGATCCCAGATTGTATAGTAAGCCTCCCAAATGTGTTGAGCATTAAAAGGGAATTAGACGTTAAATGGTCTATCATATTTTCGCATATTGCCTAATAAAAAAACTTTAAAAAAAACAAAAAACGTATTTTTACATTTTTATCATATCTGTCTAGGCCTGGACAACCTGACAGTAAATTAGCCCACATGCAGTCTATGACTGTGTTTCACTTTACCTCAACTAGGCTAGTGATTTCATACACCACACATTGTTAACGTATATTATTGCATTGTTTCCTGAATAGCTGACCTCTCACCGTGCTGGTGAAGAAAAACCCTACCTTACTTTCCAGATATTCGGAAACAAGAACGTGTGAAAAGTACGAACTGTATACTCGATATCGAAGTGCCGGGTGCTCAACCGCATACCGTCGAAGGAAATCTGGGCGCGTGATTGGCTTTTAGCAACCTTCAGCCCTGTGCAACTTGAACTTATTCGATTTCACAAGGTCGCGCGTGGAGTGAATTTCTGAGGTTCCAAGTATCTTTCATTACAAGTCTTGTGGCTGAATATCGAATCAGATTCCTTCTCTGATTCAATTGAAATTTTTATTAGAAACCATATACGTGTCTGGGGATTTACTGAGAAGTATTCCCCGTGAAACCTGGTAATTTGTTTTCGCAATCTGCTGCTCCATTAACGATTTACTGCAGGCTACATTACAATGACTTCTTCGCCGTGCCTCAAGTGCGCCAAGAAAGTTATTTCCTCATCCAAAGCCATGCAATGTTCAATATGCAGCTGCTGGATTCACACCCGATGCTGTAAAATGGAGGATACCACTTATCAGGCGTTGAAGACCTACCATGAGCCGTACCTTCATTTATCTGTGAAGCGTGCATCCCTCGTCTGGAAGCCTTGCAGTCCTCTCATTTACCAAATAAGGAAGATCTACCTGTAAGTGGGTCCATGCTGGTTAATGATGTACAAGGCACAAGTGTTCCGGCTGATAGCAAAACGCCTCCACTCGGTAGCACACCGAAAAAGAGCAAAGCTGTGTCATCCGGACGCCGATCAAAAACTAGAAGAAATAAGGTTGTTGCACTGCCATCGAACGTGCAAGTGGAATCTGTCTCTTCAGATATTGCGGATCATGTGGTCACGTCTAATGAATTAGACCCAAATGCTAACGCCACATATGCCTCTGTAGCCGCCATAAATACAGATGCCGATACTGCAACCTGGTCCAATATTTCGAACAGAGTCGACAAATTGGAAGGCCGATTACCACAACAGTTTTCTAGGAATGTGGTGAAGGAGAGTAAGATCTCACTTCCGAGCAGTAAAGCTGACAGTTCACCAGACGCACGCAAATGCTGCCTCATTATTGTGAATGCACCGGAACCAAATGGAGAAACATCTGCTGCCAGAATTCAACAGGATAGCCAGTTTCTTCAATCAGTTTTCGGGAAAATGGTTGACCAAGGGGAGGCTGGTATCACAATTGTATCAGCGTTCCGACTTGGACGCAGAAATCTGGAGTGTGAAAAGCCCAGGGTTCTGAAAACAGTACTGGCTTCCGACGATCAGGCCCAAAAGATCCTGAAGCGCGTTCATCGACTAAAGGGTCTACCGTATAAAATATTACGAGATTTGTCCCCTGACGATAGAATCAAGATGAAGACTGCTACGATGGAGCTTAGGAAAAGATTATCGGAGGGTGAGAAGGACCTTCGTATTGTGGATTTTCGCGTAGTAAAGAGGCCATCCAAAGTTCGCTGGAGGCCCATACTGATCGAGCATCCAACTGCTCTCCATTAAAGTATTTCGAAGTGCTCTGTTTCAACGCGCGGAGTTTGAGGAACAAATTTGACGAAGTAAGCCATCATGTCTTGGCACTACAGCCAGATATCGTTGGAATAACGGAAACCTGGCTGACACTCGACATTACTGATGCAGAGCTATTCATTCCGAATTACCGCCTACTCAGAAGTGATCGAATTGAATCTCGACATGGTGGTGGGGTAGCGATATACGTCAAAGAACATTTATCCGTGGAGGTTGTTGATAGTTTTCGAGATGATGATGGTTTTGCTGAAAGCATTTGGTGTCAGATCAAGTCCAGTAATGGATCAGCAATGATCGGTGTCATCTACCGTTCACCCTGCGCCCGTATCATGGCATTATTTGACCAGCTCCGCCGCCATGGGACGAGGAACGATTGTATGATACTCGGTGACCTGAATGCTCCGGACATCAACTGGTTGGACCTCGTTACAAATGGGGATGAGTACCAACGGGAGTTTCTAAATCTGATTCTGGATTTGAACCTCGTGCAGCACGTTCTCGTTCCTACTCGCTATGGACATGGCCAGACTCCGTCTACTCTTGATCTGGTTTTGTCACCCAGAGAGTCAGATGTGGTTACTTATCCGTAGAACAGCCCATCGATACAAGCGACCATTGTGCTATTCGGTTCAAATGGACTCGGGTTAAACCGGCCCAGCCGTCGCGGCTTCCACGGAGAAACTTCTGGAACATGGACTTGAAATTGTTGGTTGAACAAGCAGCCTCAATTGACTGGACGTTACCCGTTGATTCCACTATTGATGACTGTTGGAAATGGTTCCTGAATAATATCCGTTGCTTAGAGGATGTTGCTCCATTAACCAGAGATCGTCCCGGCTCCCGTAGCCCTCCTTGGTTTGATAGAGAACTTCGTAACTGCCTGCGGCAAAGAAAGCGTCTTTGGATTAAATTCAGAACGAGTCGATCGAACGCCCATTACGACGAATATCGGACTGTACGGAATCTTTGCTCAAAATTGAAGAAGGATAAAAGAAGTCGATTCGAGCTTCAATTAGCAAATTCTTCAAAATATAATCCTAAACGATTATTTGCGTACATTCGGCGACGGGTCAAATCATCGAACCCCGTACCTTCTCTCAAAAATTTGGAACGGGAGGTTATAGAGACTGACACTGGGAAAGCTGAGGTGTTTGCATCGCAATACCAATCAGTTTACGCAATAGAGCCTACCATATCCTGCAAACAAATATCGCCGACGGAAGTAATGGCCAATTTTGAGATCACGGCTGACATGGTGCGAATCCTCATCGAACATCTAAAGGTACAGACATCTCCAGGTCCTGATGGTATTCACCCTGCCATATTAAAACCTTTATCAAGGATCATCAGTTCACCTCTAGCCGCTTTATTCCAAATTTCAATCGATTCGGGACGTCTACCAGAGGATTGGAAAATGGGTATAGTAAAGCCGATGTTCAAAGGTGGGAGTTTATCAGACCCTGTAAATTACCGGCCTGTTACACTTACGTCTGTCGTAGGCAAATTGCTGGAACGGATTGTAAAGGATAAGATAGAACAGTATTTGCGCGAGACCCAACAATGCTCGAATGCCCAACACGGCTTCACGAAAGGCCGCTCATGTATCTCCAATCTACTGACCGCCCGAGAACATTGGTGCCGAAGCCTTGACGCTGGTTTGCCAGTTGATGTAGTCTTCATCGACTTCAGTAAAGCATTCGACCGTGTTCCACATCAGAGGCTTATTTGGAAACTAAGAATGTCTGGTATAGAGGCTTCGTTGCTTGCTTGGATTAAGGATTTTCTTATCGGAAGGCGAAGCCTCGTTGAAGTCAATGGGGCCAGATCTGCATCCTTTATCCCAACTTCTGGTGTACCACAAGGATCCGTTCTGGGGCCAACCTTTTTCAAACTCTATGTGAGTGACCTTCCCGGTATTCTGAACAGTGGTTGTCTCTTATTTGCAGATGATCTGAAGGTGTGGGCTTCTGTCACGACGGCCGCTGACGCTTCCCACTTGCAAAATGATTTGAATGAGCTTCGGAATTGGACTGACAGATGGATGCTCCCGATTAATGAAAATAAGTGTGCTATCATGCACATCGGGAGCAACAACATGCGACATGCATATCATTTGGAGGGCCATGGTCTCAGGATAGTTGATGTAGAGCGAGATTTGGGGGTGATGGTAACTTCATCCCTCAAAACTGCGGAGGATACAGCGAGAAAGGTCGGTTCTGCCAGCCGCATGTGGTGGGCATTGAGACGATCCTTCTAAGAGATAAATCCCAAGGTTTTTCAAGTTCTGTATAGCTCTCACGTCAGACCAATATTAGAATTTGGGCTTCCCGTGAACTATCCGTTAACCAAAGGGGAGAAGGATCGTCTGGAGAAAGTCCAAAGGAGGGCTACCAAGTGCGTGAGGGGTATGTTTCATATTCCCTATGACGACCGATTGCGGGAACTCAAACTTTTCCCACTGGAATATCGAAGAATGCGATATGATTTACTGGTCACGCGGAGAATCCTACTTGGATATTACGGAACGGAACTTCAACAATTCTTTTCGGTATCCCCGGACTCCAGAACTAGAGGTCATTCGCTGAAGTTGCAGAAGCGCCGAACGGAACACCTGAAGCCATCGTTTACTCTGTCGACCAGAGTGGTCAATATTTGGAATGCACTCTCCGCTGACGCAATTGGGGCAGTCACCGAAGAGCAGTTTAAACGCATATTGGACGGTGAACTTCCCGCTATCCTGCGCGATTCGCCTACTCTTTCAGCTCAGTAACTCCTCGTGAGGAATCTACGCTGAGATAGCAGAGACCCGGGAGGGGAAGCGGCTTTCACGGACTGTAGAGCCTACTACATTGGAGGCATGTGTGACATCACTGTTCTGATGTTGCGCGGTATGATATGAAAGCTATGGCGCCACCCTCCCTCCTTCCTCGACTGATTGTGATAACCTGCAAGCCGATCTTACCTCACTTAATAACTGGGGTTTTCTCCTGCATACTTCAAAATCTTCCTTTCAGTTATCTAACGATTTCCATGTAAATGAAAACTGGGATCAAATTTGTAAGTATCTAGCCGAGTTATAAGACAAGCACGCTCCGCTCTGGTGGACTCCTCGGGTTCATCGGTCTACCCGTAAACGAGATCGTTTATGGCGGCAGTATAAGCTATCTTCCACTTCTGGTTCTTTGGTTCGCTACAAAACAGCTCGGAACGCTTGTGTTAAAATACAGTGCTTGCTCAAACAGGAGTTTGCGTTATCCTAAAAGAGATTTTATTTATTTATTTTATTTATTTTAGATTTTATAGCTACGCTCAATCAAAAGGCAGAACCAGGAAAGCATTGGAGATTTGAAACTGGAGGACGGAAAAGTAGTCGATACCTACCTGTCTAAGGCGACTGCCTTCTCCAGGTTCTTCAGTGGCGTTCAGATACGTGATAATTCTTTAAATGCTCCGTCAAAATCGTTTAATCTACTACCTGGTGCTCCTGCACTTAATGAGTTGTCCTTCAATGAAGCCGAGGTGCATGAAGCACTTATCCATGTTCGCGTCACCAAAGCTGAGGTACCAGATGGTATCCACTCGATTATACTAAAGAATCTCGCCCCAGTGCTTACAGAATCTTTATACAAGTTTTTCAATTCATGCTTGAACCTTGGAGTGGTTCCTATTGAGTGGAAAGAAGCCATAATCGTACCAATACACCAGGGTGATTGCCGGTCAACTCTTGGTAACTATGGACCTGTCAGCCTGACTAGCATCGTCTCGAAAGTTTTGGAAAAACTACTGTGTGACAAAATCTGTCAGCATCTTTATCGGCATTCTCTACTGAGTGTAACTCAACATGAATTTCTTAGGGGTAGATCCTGCCTGACTAACCTTCTTAGTTTTCTCAATACTGCCACTAAAGGGACGGATGAAGGGAAGCCTGTCAAAACCATCTACCCGTCTCCGCTGGCTTGGGTATGTCTTGAGAATGAAGCCTGAGCGCCCACCCTTCCGCGCGCTGCGTGTGTCGGTTGGCCCAGGCTGGCGGCGGTGTTCAGGTGGACAACCGCTGACCTGGAAGAAGGCCTTAAAACGCTTGACGTCGGGTTTTCATTGATGACTTGTCGTCTGCATTGAAGTACCCATACTTCATTTTCGCGGATGATGTGAAGTTCATCGGATCAACGGATGAAGATACCCTGATGCACGACCTTGAACGGGTCATAAACTGGTCATACCAGTGAGACCTCCCACTGAACCTTTATAAGAGCCAACTCTTGTCAGCACTGGTTGATAAGATTTTAGTCTAAGTGTCGGGATATTTTCTCCGTGTTAACGCCACACAGCGTGTTAAGGGTTTGGGAGTACTAGTTATGACTGACTTCTAGTGGGAGGACCAATGCGCCTCTGTAGCTCAATGTGCTTGCAAAATGCTCTTTCGGCTTAGGTCCGTGCTATCCAGCAGAAGACCCTATGTATTCCTGCCCAAGAAGAACATCGTTCGACTCGAAAGCGTACAGCGTCTCGCAACTCGCATAATTGAATGTCAGCGAGGGGAAACTTACGCTGCACTCCTGAAGTCCCTAGACCTTTTCTCACTTACACACCGTCGTTTGAGAGGCGACTTAATTGAAACCTCTAAGATCTTGAAGGGGTTAAGTGGCGTTATTATGAACGACTTCTTTGCCTCAAGTCCCGAGCTGGGCACCCGCGGACATTCATTCAAACGTGATAAGGAGCGATGTAGACTAGACTCCCAGAATGTTTATGTTTCACAGTCACGGGAAAACTCTAGATTCGCAAACAGACTGGTTCAGACGGAAGCACGAGTGATTTGAAATGGAAGTTTATTGCTGAAGTACAAAAGCACCAATGGCAAGCTGAAAGAGGGAAAAGAGGTTTTATGTAAACTGTAAACTATTACATAATGAACATTCGGAGGTTACCCTCCTAACACCTCCCCTTTGAGTTCTTGCCTTGTATGAACGTTGCCTTGGGTCGATTTGCATGTGAGCAACGGGATGCCGGACACGATCAGTCCATCTTCGTGGAGTACAAAGATTTCGTAAATCAGGAGTTTCCGGAGAGGCGGCAACATTTGTAGACGGACGTAGTTCGAATGTGTCGAGGAGAATGTCAAGTGGAACATTGTCTCTAGGACTGTTCATCGTATGCACATTTGAGGGTAATAATTGATTGGCATGCCGAACCCAGACTGAAGACTGAACGTCGACGTCGTAAGTTACATTACCGGAACGGCGTAGAATACGACCTTGTGTCCATTTCTCAACACCTCCACGATAATCCTTCGCAAGTACGACCTGACCAGGTGTAAACACTCGCTTTTTTGCATTGTGACGACGATTGAATCGTTCTTGCATCGCAGTGTTCCTAGTGATAGTTTTTGGTGCAACTGGGTATATTGCATCAATTGGCAAACGTAACTTTCTGTTCATTAAAGCTTCCGCTGGAGAACAGTTATTCGGAACGTTTGGGTTTGGAGTTGCTCTATAGTTAATCAGGAATGTTTCTATGATTTCTGGTATGGTCTCCTCTCCCCTGAGTTTAGAGATGGCTCGCTTGAATGTGTCAACAAAACCGTTTGAAATGCCATTCACCACACGACCAACATGGTGTTGGGGGCTTTTTTGGATGTGAGAATGAGGTTTGTTTCACCTTCTGGACCAAAGTTGATGGCTGAGCTGATTGCTGCACCATCGCAGTATCGTGCTTAAGATTTAGCAGACGTTGACATTCGATGGTTAGATCTTGAACAGTCATATTAGGATTTTGGTCCAATTTGGACAGCAACCGCATACGGATGTCTGAATCATTCTGAGAGGAGAGACCAGCAACAAATATGAGGCATTTGAACTGATCTTCGGTCAGTGATTTCAACTGGAACCTTTCGCACTCTCGGTTAACGATTCCTGCAAATGTGACATAGTCGTCGGTAGCTGTCTTGGATAACTTCAGACAGTTGTATCGAAGATTGAACAATGAAGCTTGGTCGCCGAATATTTCACGGAGCTGAGCTACCGTTTCCTCAAAGGTAAGATCTTTGGGTTGTTTCGGCAAGATAAAATTGGTAAAACGTTCATGTTCAACCGTAAACTGTAAATCAGCCGACGTACAAAGCTGCGCGTCTACAGAGCGGCGATTCGCCCAGTTCTCACTTATGGATGCGAGACGTGGCCTGTGCGGGTGGAGGATATGCGGAAACTAGAGGTTTTCGACCACTGGTGTCTCCGACGCATCCTCAATGTTCGATGGGATGAGCGGGTAACGAATGACGAGGTTCGCCACCGTTGTTTTGATATCCCTCGCCTGAGTTCGATATTGCGGCAACACCGACTGAGATGGTTTGGCCACATCCTGAGACGCTCGGACGCTGAACTAACCAGGATGACACTATCGCCGACACCCTGCGCAGAATGGCGTTGTCGTAGCGGAGGACAAGTGAAGACTTGGCTCGCCACCGTGAGATCGGACGTGGAGCTGCTTGGCCTACGATCGGTTTACGGATGGCGCACGTGGGACCGGACCTGGCTTACAATCTGCGCGGATCTCGCTTCTAACCGCCGAGCGTGGGCGGCTGCAATCCGTGATGTCAATGAAGCCGACTCATCCTCCAGGAGGAGATAGTCGCACTAAAGTAAGTAGTAAGTAAACTGTAACTATTACATAATGAACATTCGGAGGTTACCCTCCTAACACAAAAAACATTTTGAGCCTCAGGGTGGTAACTGTCTGCAACCGGCTTCCAGAAGAACTTTATCCTGCAGTTCTGTTGCGAGTTTTAAGAATGGTTTGGACCGCATCTGGGGTAAGCTATTTCCTGAATACTCCCCCTAATTGCTATGCAAGATTAGGAAGTTCACCGTTTTCAACGTGATCTGATAAATAAAGAAAATGCTAGAGTTCTGCTTAGCTCTCTCTTCGTGTGGCCGAGTTACACCCCAGCGTTATAGCGATTTCTGAGACCTCGCTGTCCGCGCTTGATGATGTGCCAATAAACATCAGCCAGCAGTATCTCGTCATTAGATGCGATAGACCGATAGGAGAGCCGGTGGCGTTGCACTCCTAGCGTATGTTTTGCACAATACGCGCACGGATATATCCCTAACCAGTGAAAACGTCCAGGTTGTTACGAGTATCCTGACTTGCTACAAGTCAACCCTCGCAATTGCTTGTGTCTACATCACACCCAGTGCAGCCCAACAGAAGATTACACAGCTGATTGAGACACTCGACGGTTTGTTACCTCTCACCGCACTGGTGGGGTGGCACTTTTTCATTTTTAAATGATTGTGTAAATATATATATATATATCTCTACAGCTTTCCACCGAAAGAAATGCTGAACGCTCGATTAACCACTTACTGTCCTGTGCAACTGAACTGAAGTGTACTCCATCGCCACTCGTCTATTTATCTCACTGTTAGAAATGAATTCAAAAAACTCTTACCTCAACAGTAAATTAAAAATGTCCAGGCGTATTGAGTGCACAGTTTGCAAGCAGTACGCTGACTGTAAATTCTCTGGTATACATAAATCTCACTGGGATTAATGCAAAGTACCGCTGGCTGCAGTGGTATTTTATCGGCTGCTATAAGGCTGCACTGATGTCGCTTCGCTTAATAAAAATATCGCAGAATAGTGTAACCTCGTCCTGCCTCATTAAATGTGGACAAACCTAGTGATTTTTTTTCGTTTTTCTAAGCGAGCTACCACTCGAATTGTCGAATTTGATAACCGTGACAAGTGGAGTGCTTCTGGGATCCATCATAGGACCAATTATCATCGTACTTTATGCCAACGTCATACCAGCTCTCAAGTGTAAGATCGTATTGTTCATGGACGAACCAATATTTTGAATAACGATCAAATATAAGATGAGAAAACGGTTTTGTCTCCAGCGTGTTTGCGCATGCAGCTCAATTCCATTGGCAAATCAATAATCCTATGAGCACTGTTTAAATCGTATTGACAAACCGGAAATTTTGGCATTGAAATTGGTTTTTCGTGTATCATGCAGATCCGTTATGTGACATATTGTGAGCACTCAAACAATCAGTGATTGAAATATATATCCTTTGTGTATGTTGGCTGCTGAGAGCGAGTTATAACCGAAAATTCTCTGCCACGGTTTCACTTTTGAACTACTGTCTATGCCCTGTTCTTTTTTCGTCCTCATATCTGTCTAGGCTTGGGCAACCTGACAGTATCTCAGCCCACGTGCAGTCTCTGACTGTGCAGCACTTTGCCTGGATCATGCTTGTGCTTTCATACCATACCTCTATGCCCAGACAAAGGCTATCGTAGCCCACAGACAGTCTTCGAGATTTAGCTTATTTCCCTTAATTCTGGTCCGCTAATCTCTATTTACATTTACTGAATGTACCGTTTTGATTCTTCTACTCTAGATTTTCTTAAATACCCCTTTCTCAGTGGGCGGTTCACACACTGCTACGTTGGTTAGCCAAAACTCCACAGCTCGTTGACCAACGAATTGGTTCCCGGAGGCTATTACGCGGAATGTCGGTTGAGCAAAACGAATCCCCAAGCTTTAGACGAGTCAGTCGGAGAGGCCGTTTGGAATGCATCCGAGGAATTGATCGAACAATGGGAAGTGAACGAAATGAAAGTCGCGTAATCATTCATTCTCGCTTACTGTTCCCAATCAGATCGACGACGTATGCGTCCATCTTCCTGGATTTACTCGTGTATCCAAGGCCGTTGATCGGTTGGCCACTACATGATTTTTATGCAACTGTTTACCCGAATGTCCACATATTATCCGTTCAATTTTTAAATACAGCTACTAGTTTGTCCTTTTTTTGACAAAAATCCTATGGGAGTTCCAGATTTTTTGCGCTTATTCCAGACACTACCGGTTTAAGAGTGTTTGGGTCTTAGGGGCCTGGTGACAGAAGAATGACCTCGTCTGCGACTTGAAACAGTAGGAAGTGGTAATCAATGTGTGGTTTTGCGACAGCTCTGAGGAAAGGGTACTCCGTTTAGGTCTTGTTGCTGTTTCGCCGTTTTAACTGTCGCTTAAGATCTCTGCGACTGCGAACGCGCACAAAACACCTTGGTTAGTGAGTCTTCAAGTTCTAACAAATGTTAATATCTCTCTTCATGCTGCTTTCTCTTCGCCTCGGTGTTTTTCGTCACGATAAATGCCTGAATCCTGACACAAGTCGACCCCAAAACCCCGAGCCCGACAGCAAGGCAACAACTTGTCGCCAACTACCGAACTTGTGATGTGGCATCGACGTTTAGAAACGTTTGTGTTTGGTGAAATAAAGAACAACCAACAGTATTCGTATTGAAGCAAACCATTTATTAAAAACTTTTAATACGAAACGGAAAATTACTTCAAAATTATCGCAATGAGCAGTTCTGGGTTATGGGGTTTATTATTTCTTGTTCAAGATCGTTGCTCAAAATCGGCTGTATTCCGCAACATGTAACTCTGACGTGGCCTCTGACAAATCGAAGGAGGACATCAGGTCCTGGAAGCAAATAAAAATAGAAGATTTTACAATGATACTCGTTAGTTCTTTTTCAAGTCTAAACCTATGTTTAAAAATTGCAAACTCCGTTCTGGCAATCGGTATGGCCCATCTTACTGATTTGTATTGTATTACCCGTTTACCTATTTAGCGTGAGTCAATTATCTCTTCGGTGAACTCATCAATATGGCAGAGTTGCTCGCGTCGAGCTACACAGGAATCCGTTTTAGCAAACCCCAATCTTGTGAGACAGTGATTTTTTTGCAGAAACGGTTTCATCAATTCACCTAGCACTAAATTCCATACATCAAACACTTAGTGAGATGATCGAATCACTTTTTGAGATCTAATTAGAAACACGTTCCCAAAATCTTATTTTCAGTCTATCGATTATATTCTTTTCGCCCACTCTATGAAAATGGACGCATTACCGAAAGCTGCACCTTATGGCGGCCTTAGTGAAAATGTCAATGTTTTTACTCACCTCGCTTGGAATTGTTTGACAGTTGCTGTTCATTCGCACCCAGCGTTTACTGACAATCACGGTGATCAGGATGGCAGCCACCAGGACCAGAAGGAACAAGGTGAGAAATGCGACCACAATTTGGATCGACGGACCCAGTTCAAACAGCCGCATGAGAAAAAATCCGAATAGTAGGAAGCTGGATAAACAAATCCCCGACAACGAGGACAGGATTGATTGAATTGTCCATGTCACGTGATAGGAGCGTTTTTCTAAATCGTGGGCTTCAGAAGTGCTGTTCGAAAAGGGAAAAATATTTTCTCATTAGACCGGGATGATTTCGCACACGCGACTACAACACAATTTAGTTGACAATAGTAACTAGCACAATGCTACATGCAATGTAGATAGAACGTGTGTAAAGGACGAAGGCAATTTTTCTGTGAAGTTGAAAACATTGTGTGGATAAGGGATTGCTTGACGAACCAACATATCTTCATTATAGATGGCCGAATTCATATTTGCCCATACACTGCAAGAACGTGTTGCATTGAAAGAATGTAGCGATCGTGGTTGAACAATTACTTCAACAATGCAACCGCTGACGCTTACTCAACTCCTGTAAATTAAAACCATCGAACAGTTCCTAAAAATCTTGTCTCAAAGCCGGCTGTGGTGTTGGTACGTAATGGTTGTTTCTGAGCGCCTTAAGTGTTTGGCCAGGAATCACTTTGTGATTGTGTATTTGTAAGAACACCAATTTAACGGTAACATTCATGTGTAACTTTGGTTGCTAATTTAACTCTGAACTTGATCTTACTGATTCCATCTGATGACGGCAAAAAGGCGGAAACCGGTTGTGGTGTGTAAGTGGTTGGGATGCGAGCAACACAATATATCTGATATCTCATTCATCACATTACCAACCAATCACATTACCAACAATGTTTTCACCAAATATTACATTTAACAGCTTACGAAGTTCCAATGGCACCCTGCAGATATCTGTGGGCTTTCTGTTTCTGATGCGGTTTATTTATTGATCATTGTTTTAGTGACACAGATTCAACTCGATAACTTTTGGTCGCTGAGTTTTTAACAATGCCTCATCAGCGCCTTTTTCGCAAGGCCCGATTCAGGCATGAAAAACTGCCTGGTGTCTACAGTGACTTGTCGCACCGGGGTGATGAGACTCATCACCGTGGTAAATACACTCCTCGTACCAAGTGGTTAAAAACCTTGCAAATCGAAGTCAGTGGCGACAGTGTCGGGCTTTTGTGAAACCAACAACTATGTTTGCTTATTTCACGTGCACACTACCAAGGGTCACGAGGTATTAAGTCATCATGTGCATCATCGGTGGAACACATCGATTGAAGGAGGAAAACACGTTTGGCCATTAGTTAGTCCTGGTCCCTTAATCAAGTGAGATTTTCCAGGTTGAATGGAGGACGGAACGGTATACTACGAAATTTGATCCATGTCATAATGCCATAGATAAAATGATCATTACTAAAACGGTGGAGATTTTTTCACTTCAGAATAGCATCATATTAATAACGTTTTTTGACCTGGAAACCGTTCGGTTCGACTTACAGTGGTTCCGTTTCATCTGGTTGCGCGTACGCTTCGTAGATAGAGATCATCGAGTACTTGCAGAACAAATAGTCGCATAGCAGATACAGAAATCCGAAAGGCAGGATAAAGGGACAAATGGGAGTGTACGTGATGACGATGGTCTGAATCAAACTTAGAGCGGCGTATTGTTCTCGAAACGGAAACGGTCCCGCGGATTGCTGCGAAATGAACAAGTTGAAGCAGATTGAGCGAAAACAAAGCAATTACTGCACCTTTGTTTGAAAATAAACAGAGAAAACCCCACTCTGTTAAGATTAGATAGCCGCATCGGATTCTTAGTCGCCACATGCGCCTAAACAGCATGAGAAATAATGTGTTTCTCACATCCCGATCTCTTACACACCACTACCGGTGTCTGGCTGTTTGCCGTCGTCAGGTGGAGGACAGTAAGATCAATGAACCGGATGTACAATTACAATTACAATCGACTCGAAGAAGTCTGAGTGACATGCTTCGATTTTTAAGTAATCTCACAGAATGAATTTTTAAACACTCATTTTCATCAAGAAGCTAGCGCTGTAGAACAGAATCAGGATCTCAAACAGCTGCTATAAAGATTGAAAATCTAAATGAAGGCTGTGAAGTCTCAAGTTTGCATAAATGCCCTAAAAACGAGTAAGAGCGGTGGCATTCAACCACCGCCAAATTTACTGCCTCGGCTCATCTGTTTATTTCTGCGTTTCATCAAATTGCGTTCAGTTATTTTATATGGCAGTGCTTTTTAGCTATGTGGACCAATGTAGCCAAGCGATGAAGGCATGTCGACATCGATCGGAAAAAAACATTACGACATCCTATGAGGATGAACAATAAAATGGTCACCTACGGAACGCATAATCAAACAAACTAATACATTAGTAGTATTTTTAATGCTTTCTATTGAGTGATATTCGTGATTCAAAGACTGAAAAGTTACACAATTTGTACAAACTGAGCGAGTTAACGGAATTGGTTGTGGTGGATTAATGGCAACTTCCAAAGAAACATTTGCGCCACTAATAAAATAGATTAATTAGCTAACATATGCGCTGAGTAATAACTTTCCGAGAGAGTATTGTAAAAAAGTATATCCATTTGCGGGAAAATATCCCAAGTGCATGATGGAAATGCATGCAAATACGGGTTTATCCAAAGTCCAGTTCATCCAAAGCAATAAGAATCCGTTTTGCAACAGCGGAAACATACAGTACACTCTTATTTCATCATTTGATTCAAATCGCATGTATTGGTCGGACTTAAACTTATAGACCTTTAGCGCAACACTCGCGGGATCACACAACATCGATTGTATGGTATGAAAGCACAAGCCTGGTCCAGGCAAAGTGCCGCACAGTCAGAGACTGCACGTGGGCGATATTACTGTCAGGTTGCCCAGGCCTAAACAATATCGATTTGATGAATGCAAACGGTATAATGTGGAAAATGAGCACAGTGATTAGCGCTATGTGAAATCCAGTAAACTTAACCGCTTATTTATTATAACAACGATAAAAAACCGAAAATAACCGAACTATTCACTATTGGAATATGACAGCAATCTTTAAAGGAAAAATGCTTGTGAACACGTTTATTTAGTTTATTATTACTACTGGTACGTTAGATAAGTAGACTGGATGCTAAAAATAAGCAATTAGAATAAACTTCATTGATCTCCATTCGAAAGGAGATGGGCAATATGGCAGTAACTTCACTCGTTTTTTAAACGAGTCCAAGTTCAAAATGAAAAGCACTAATAGTTTCCATCCTTCTAGGCGGTGTCATTATATCCTTCTAGTAGCGTGGGAGTTTCACAAGGCTACCAACACAGCTGATTCTTGGGCACAATTTACACGACTGAGAAACAAAGTTATCAGCTTAATTCGAGATGATAAACAAGCGTTCCAATCGCAATTGATTACTCAGATGCACCAGAATCCGAAGCTCTTGTATAGACTTGTAAACGATAGAACAAATATTAAACCAGGAGTCTTTGCCCTGAAAACTTCGTCCGGCTTCACAGAATCCATAAATCAGACCGCTGACCTGTTAGCAGACTTTTATGCCGGAGTTTTTGCGCCGAAATCCATGGAGCCTGATCAGGAACCAATCGTTCGACTTGACCGACCGACCTTGAGTGAAGTATTGATTACTCCGATGGTGGTAGCGCAGTACTTACGAAAATTAAACGTAAAGAAATCTCCAGGACCAGACGAGATAACTCCAAAGCTGCTCAAAACCTGCCATGCGCAGCTATCTGAACCTCTATCTTGCATGTTTAATAATTTGCTCCAAGCTGGCGTAGTGCCACAAGACTGGAAACTGGGACAAATAATACCCATTTACAAAGGTGGTTGCCGTTCTGATGTTAAAAATTACAGGCCGGTGACCTTGCTGTCTTCGGTATCAAAAGTTTTTGAGCGAATAATAACCGCAGAAATCGTGCGACATCGGGAAACGAATCAACTTTTGGCAGTTGCCCAACATGGATTTCGCAGAAATCGCTCTTGTCTAACAAATTCGCTGACAAGCTTAGACGATTGGACGAGGATTGTAGATGCGGGGGGCTGTATTCATGCGTGCTACCTGGACATTTCTAAAGCGTTCGACAGAGTTGATCACAATTTACTCTTGAACAAGCTAAAGAAACACGGTGTTGTTGGAAGACTATACGAATTGCTAAGAGATTACCTCAGCAACAGACACATCCGAGTTCGTGTGGACGGCCTATTATCGAAGAACATCGATGTCACTAGCGGAGTTCCACAAGGCTCAGTGCTTGGACCAATACTGTTTCTAGTCTATATGAACGATATACCACTACCAAATGATAGTAAGATGGTTTTGTTTGCTGACGATATAAAAGTATGGAGGCAAATCAGAAATGCTGACGATTGTATCTTGCTGCAAAACGATTTGAGTGCTTTGTTCAACTGGTCATCTGAAAATAAACTGTCATTGAATATGCAAAAGTCGAAGATGATTCAGATTGGTCGTGACCTTGGCTTTTCCTATCCATACAAGCTCGGCGACATTAACCTGGAGTACACTGAAAAAGAAAAGGACCTAGGTGTCTGGATTTGCGGCAGTTTGAAAAATGGTCTACAATGCGAAACCGTTTACAAAAGCGCGTCTCGGCTGCTCGGCATGCTACGGCGGATATTTGGACGTTTTTCCCCGGGGTGTTTTCCTCTCATGATGAATACATATATACACCCGGTTCTAGATTATGCCGCACAAGCCTGGACACCATGGCTCCAAAAAGACATCTTACTCCTGGATCGCATATACCGGAGAGCTTCTAAGCTTGTCATTGGTCTCGAAAATATGTCATTCGCCAGGCGACTCAGACAACTGGAAATGAGTACACTTGCACAAAGGAGAATGCGAGGTGATCTCATCCTCGCATACAAAATACTAACTACTGTTTCCCACCCCCTGGATATATTATTCCACCTTCGAACTTCCAGCAACAGCCGTGGCCATGGTTGCAAGTTGGAAATACCACATTCCAAACGGAACTGCCGCAGGTATTTTTATTTCGTACGTGTGTGCTTTGCTTGGAATTCCCTACCTTCCGATTTGGTAAGCTCAAACAGCTTATCTGTATTCAAATCAAAACTTGACGATTATATGAGAGCTAATCCGAATTTTTCCCCAAACTATTAATAAGCTATCATTGTCCCATTGATTTTGATTTTATTTATACTACGAATATATATATGTATTATATATATATATAATATATAGATATATATATATAAATAATATACTATATAGATATAGAGATACCTTTGTACCTATATTTCCACCCTGTGGTTATTGTAAAGTTAATTGCTTTTTCAACCATAAATCTTGAATCTTGGTTTTAAAATTTCGTTGTAAGATTTAGAGATCACTACGTGGTTTCAATTATCTACAAGACGAAAACGTTTGAAGTGTTCTAAGAGTATGTTCTACTTATTGCGACGGTGTCGCAAATGTGACTGGTTGTACGCAAAGTAAGAAGTCTATGCACAGTCAATATGAAGCATCGTTAGAATGATTGACTTCACAGGCATGGTGAACTTTCCAATGAGCTAAGGAGCACAAGCCAACTCGGCACTACACATTGCCAGAAACGTCGAGAAAGAACGTAGTATTCATGAACCGCAGCGCATAATCTTGCAATAAAATAAGGCTAATAACGCGCAAACAAACAATGATGGATGATCACATATAAACCTCATCGGGTTTTTTCTTAAATTTAATATCTACTTATTCAGTTAAATTTCTTTGAATATTGTCGGTAACAACCTATATATATCAGATCGATTTGTCAGACTGATCAAAGAAAAATTCGCGCTCGTAATCAAAAATGCGATGCGTGTATACCACCTATCTAGCAATTCAACTCGTTCGTAATCCACTTACTTCGGCCAATTGCCGTCTTTCCGCGGACGAGTGTACCCCACAACTGTATCGAATGATATGCACCGCCCACCGACCCAGTTGCAGCAAGTTGAAACAATTCCCGAGAATGGCACTCGTGACAATATAGTTGATGAACAACACCGAACTGTCGGGGACAAAGAAACAGGCAAGCCGAAATGGCTGGGCATTTTTGTCTCGTCCCATTACACGGGACGCTAGAGCCGGTAATCTGGAATGAAAGATGGATATCGGTTCGATCATTCATCATTCGGCGTGTAATGGTAAGGTAGACGGCGAAAGGAACACAAGTAGGAACAACAACTATTTACTAGTCAACTATTTGTATCGAAGCTGATAGTTGTTTGATCCTAGAATCATGTTAGAAAAAGTAAATAGATACACAACACCATAAGATGCACTCCTCCAATCCCAGCTAATCGGTTTAAAGAGTTCCCTTCACATTGATCTAGTTCAGCAAAAATACTTGTGTGAAAGAAAAAAATGATTCAATAATAACAATAAAATCAAGGACGCTCTCTTGAGTTACTACGAAGATGAGTAAGAAGTAGTCACGGTAAATTTATTTTGTAATTGATGCTGGTGAGCATCACGTTTTGCGCTTACCCTCCAATTCCCACTGAGGGAAATATGAGGACTGTGATCACGAGAAAAGCGAACAATCTTCGTTGACCAATTTTCTCTCGACCCGAGTAGGTCTTGTGAGCGGCCCAATTCTCGCTGATCACGACCAATTGTCGAACCAGCGCGGAGGCCACAACAAGCACCAGCGAAGGCACCCAACGTTGAACGTAGAAACCCTGTGATGGAACAAATATACAATGCAGGGTTCTTGATTGTTTTTTTTTTTGAATGATCCAACACTGTGTGCAAGCAGATCATAGTAAGTGTGATATTTTTGGAATAATCATTCATTAGAACAACGAGGACGATAAATCATATTGAAAAAGTTAATGCAAACTTTGCAACCGGTAACAAAACTGCATCACAACATTTCAATATTCAGCAATCAGGCTGGCGGGGCCGTAATAGGACACTAATAATTTGATGCAAGAAACGAGAGAGACAAGCGCCAACACAACATAAGGAAGCAGCATTTAAAGTCACGTTGGCCTCCTTAGGTCGAGGTCGACCATAGATGTGTATTAGAGCGTTTTGAATGACTAAACAGTCTGATTCGGGAGGAAAAATCTCCCTTGCAGCACACACGTCGATAAGCAGTACACCATCAATGGAGGCCAGTTGCAGTAAGTAGCCATCAAGATATTGGGATCTCACCTAGTTCCTAAATGCTAAGCAAAAAATAAGCTTTCGAGTAATGATGGCTATATTCGCATATTGACAAACTTCAAAATAATCCAGTAAAGCAAAGAGAAGATGAATGATTACGTAGCATACCAAGCCAGAAACCGGAGGTGGTGTGTAAGGGATGGGAATGTGAGCACAGTTGACAATACATTATTTCATAAGCATCACGAACCAATGTGCTTTTGAAATCAAAGTGAAACAGATCGCAACTCAACCGTGAGAAACAACGTGATCAAAGTCAAGGAAGCGCAAGTTGAAAAGTAATAAATAACGCTGCGTGAGGAATTTCTTATTTCGATCACAAATGTTACCTCGAACTGGCTGAACGAATGCTGGAAACAAGGAGCCATTGAAACAAGTTGGGTAATCGACGACATGATGGTTAATCTCAGTACACATATCGATTAAGTATTACATCAATACAAAGCAACACCCATCCTAATCAATCATTCAGAGAAACATGATATTCGACTCCGCAATCAATTAATCAATGAAAAAGTTAAATTGAGTGATATTTACGGGCCAATAAGTGCATACGAGAATCGACGGCAAGTCAGAATGCAAAGCATTCACAGGTTTTGATGCTGGACACCTAGCGGATGAAAGCGATTGCATCCCATCTCTTCGAAAGAAAGTTAGTTGATAATGCAATGTTTTTATGGAAGCATAAAACACAGCAAAGACAGTTCGCGTAGAGAATAACTATGAAGTGCAGTGTGAAAACATTATTTGCGTTCGTCTTAATAGAAAAACGATTACCTAATCGTTGCAACTATTTGAGGGAAATCCCTAAATGACATGGAGAGTTACCATGACGTGAAAAACATCTATGGTAATATTAATTTCCAGCCAAAGATTATCCAACTATTTTGAACACACCTGGTAAGCTTTACGTTTTGCCCATATAAAGGCAAGTTAAAAAACGCAAGGCTATATTCTTTGACTAGCGGTTGTTTTGAATGTACTTGTTACGATGGCAAACAGCCTGAAACCGGTAGTGGTGTGTAAGGGATGGGGATGTGAGCACCATAATATTTGTTACAGTATTTTTTAATAATTTATTCACTCATATACTGTACTGTTGGTCAAAACTTCTTTAATGTTGCTTTTGTTTAATTTTACAATGGCGTTCAGTCGTTTTGGCTAAGCTTCGTTTCCGAATCTCACGGGAAAGCTTGATTGACCCAAGCTTCGTTTTTCGTTACTCAAACTACTTAAAACATATCAGTAACTGAATTTAAGAATTTAAGTTCAATGTTTTGGTGACGGGAATGGGTATGTCAAAGGTGACGGGAATGGGTATGTCAAACTGAGTGGCCACAAATATAAACAACATATTCTCCAAACCTCGCTTAAACAACAATGCCCATCAGATCTAATCGGTGTTAGCTTACACCGTATACGATGGGAAGACCTGACACGGAGATCTGTTCGGTTGGGCGACCACAACAGATGTTGCTGGCTCCTTCTGAACTGGTCGGGCAAACAAAGCTACTCAAATGTGCCAGTCTGGAGAACAATTCATAAACACTTAATTGCGATCGGTCAAACGGTGGACGGTAGCCCAAGTCGTTAAGGCATGGGACTACAATTGTAATGGTGGGGGGTTCGAGTCCCACCCGAAGCGGAGGATATGCACTGCTGATGAGCTCAAACAAGAGCGAAACTCGAGTCCAGTGCTTCCATTATGGACCGTCGTGATCAATTTTGTGAATAGTTCGATGTGCTTGGCACGGATGAGTGGCCACAAATATGTTAAACTGTTCTTCCAAATGTGGTTATACTTTTGCTTCGACAGATAAAAATCGAATCTCTAGATATAATATGCTGCATAATGTTGTTCTGGAATTCAATAACTCACCAGTGTACCATTCATATTCCAATTTTCGTGCAAGAAATTGATAAACACCAAAAGATACGATGGCGACGTGAGCAGGAGAGAAACTAGGAAAACAGCCAATGTGATCACATTGCCGAGTATGGTTCGCAAAAAACTTCGATGTCTGAATCGCATAAGTTGATGCCTGCAAATTCGAAAGCGAGGTGTTATGCTTTAATGCTTTGCCAATTTGAATAATTATCAGTAAACTGCTCGTGAGTTCTAATCAACGAAAACGTATGTTTACAGCACGACAGATCATATAAAACTACCGCAATAATCTGGAAAATGTGTTTAATAGTCTAGTTGAAAAAGCAGAACATTATTGAACTATGTTCCTTCAAAGTTTGAACGATGAAATAGAATACAAATTTACTACTCGTAACAACCTTGTCTACAAACATCTAATGAGAAGTAATTACCCAGAATTTATATTTAACTTCAATGTCAACTAACTGTTCACCTAAAGTTGCTCTGCGATTTGAAACATCTTTCATCTATGGTCCGAAGAAAGCTCGAACGCGCGACTCATTTGAAGCAAAAGCATTTGAGATGAAATAAAGTCCAACAGGCTGCAAGACAATTGAACTGAAATTAGCATCAGTATACAAAAATCTGCAGATACTGGAAATTTTAACAGAGTGTATGATGGGATCAAGAGAGCCATTGTCCGGAACATTGAGTCTGTATCTGGTAACCGATTGTCGACAAGATTCAACAGATGGAAAGATTGGCAGAGCACTTCTCCTCTCTCTACTCTAGGGACAGCACGGTTTTACCACATGTACTTGAAAATTTCGAGCAGTTGCTGACCATTGAATATATAGATAATCCCCTACTCTTGATGAGCTCAATAGAGCAATCGACCGCTTAGCGAATGGGACGGCCCCGGTTAGGACGGAATTCCACCTGAACTCATCAAATGCAGCAGAGCAGCTTTAATACAGCCACCTCATCGATTGCTTATTCAGTTATGGCATGAAGAGTGCGTCGACCAAGTGATGCGGAACACCAAGATCATCACCATATTTAAGACTAGGGATGATGGAGTCGATTGCAACAATTTCAGTGGAATCTCCCTTCTGAATTATGTATGCAAATTGTTCGCTAACGTTTTACAGATGCCGCTACGAGAATTAATTATTCGGAATCTCAATGTGGCATTCGCAGAGGAACATCAATCGTAGACATGATCTTCTCCCTAAGACAAATTCAAGGAAAAATGTCGGGAACAGTGTACGCTATTATACGCTGTTTCTTTTCGAGCTTACGAAAGCATTGGACTACGTCAGCAAGGAGGGTATTTTAAAAATGCTTGATCTTATAGGCTCGATATCTTTATTTTTTAAACTCTGACACGAAGCAGACAGTCTATACTAACGGATGCATCTCAACTCTATGGTGAGTTGAAATCGGAAAGTTGACCTTTGGAAAGACCGCAATTGCGGCACAAAGACGTTTGCAAATGAATATAAAAATGCTCTTGGCATTGACCGTACGAGTTGGGAGGAAGTTGCTCTTGACCGGTCACTTTGGAGGCACTGTGTAAAACGTCATACCTAAGCTGGGGAAAAACAATACAGCTCTTGGCTGCTGAACGTAGATAACGCCACCCGCGTGCAACTGACACCGATTGACCGATTACTGCCGATCGCTGTGAGACTTTTGGGAGAGATTGTCACTCCCGAATCAGACTGTAGTCATTCTAAATGCATGAAACCATCATGAGCTTGTGATGTACACCCATCGACCAAAGGAGACCAACAACATGTATCTATATAGGAAAATTGTTCAGTTTTCATGTTTATGCTGTGTGTTTATCAGTCAAATCACCAATATTAATTTGGTATGTGTATTAGAGCTTGAATGGCACTACACTCAAATCTCGGTACTATGCCACTCTCGCTACTATGCCACTTTTGCTCGGTCCCGACAAAATTCAATACAAAATAAATTTACTATGCCACCCCCTACTCTCGTTACTATGCCACTATTCTGTGACTATTTAAAAGTGCGTTTTTGCGCATTTTACGCATATAGTCAGCCGGTTTCAAGGTCAAACACGCGATGTTTCTCCCTGACGCCAGCTACAACAAGCCAATAACCTCACGCACAACAACAAGCCTCTTTCCTACTCTTGATTTAAGTATCGATAGATAGACCCACGAAAGCGCGCGCACAAACAGACACTCACAACAGTGACATCGTTATTTTTCAAACTATTCAGTCCATAATGTCAGCTTAGAAACGCAAGCGAACCGACTTTACGCTGAAGGGGAAGCTCGAGATCATCGATGCTGCGAATATGGAGCCGAATTAGTCCAAGTTGGCGAGTGAGATTAGCAAGAAATGGGGCGTCGAAGTTATGAGAACCACCGTGAAGGGCATTCTCAGCAAGAAGGATGAAATTGAAGCTGCAATCAAAGCTGGAGTTCCATCGAAGCGCATAAAGCTGGCGCAGCCTCAAGACCCGAAGCTTGAGGAGGGAGTGATGATGTGGCTGAAGCAAGCAAGAGGACTGAATCTGCCTACCAGCGGCGATCTGATCAAGGAGAAGGCGATAAAACTGGCCAAGCTGATGCACATCCCAGACTTCATGGCGAGCGACGGTTGGTTAGACAGCTTCAAGAAGCGCAATGGCGTCACGTTCAAGACAGCGCAGGGCGAAGCTGGAGCGGTGGATTCCCAATCCCTTATCGATTGGCAGCAGCAGGTTCTCCGGCCCTTACTCAGGCAGTTATCTGCAGATGATGTCTTCAACATGGATGAGACTGATGCAAGCGTGTGATCGGATAGACAACGAAATGAACGAGATCCGACGAAAGAAGATGCGTCAACCGACGATTTATGAGAGCTTCGGACAGATCGATTGAGCAAATAAATGATGGACTTGAGAAAATAAACCCGTTTATACAAGCCCTCGTTACTATGCCACTCTCGCTACTATGCCACTCTTGCTCGGTCCCAACGGGTGGCATAGTACTGAGATTTGAGTGTATGCTAAAAAACATTCTTCCCAGCGTATTGATCATTTTTATCACACAAGATGATTTATGATGCAATTGCAAATTACTTACCAAAGCAAATCTCTCGACAACGGAGCCAGTTGAATCTTACGGAACGGTCTCCAACCAATAAAAGCTTTTGGTTGTTTTTCTTGCTCGTCCATGTGAGAGCAAATAACAGGAAGTGCCTCGGGATGTACCGTGTAACACGAAGGGATTGTTGAATTGCAACTTGTAGAGAACAAATTTGCCACTCTAGAGGAGGAAGGAATTTACGGAACATTACAGGAAGTTTGCACCGGACTAACGACAATACAATCAGAATATTCGTCGTTGATGTTGTGTGTTGTTGAAGAAGAAATTTATCTTTTAAAGTCATGTTGTACCAAAATACTCATTTGCATGCATTTCCACCGCACACACCGCACGACCGGTTTTGTGCTGTTTGCACTCATCGAGTGCTGAAAATTCGTGAACACGAATAAAGTCATTCTTCTTCTTCTTCTTAAGAACAGTGAGATCAGGATCAGCATTCGCTTGAAACAGTGGAGGAATAATAAACAAATAGCGCTTGTATGCCACATGTGATTGAACAGGTTGGTCGTACCAGCCTTATCCGACAGTGGCATACAAGCAGTACCTATTCTACCAGTTAAAATGTTAATATTGTGTCATTAGGTCGTTCTAGACAATTATGTTTGTCCATGTTGAAGTATCATGCTCAGATTGAGCATCACGCTTCGTGGATTGGTGGCCAGAGCAAAATATTGACAAGCATGAATAATTTACTGTTTGAAATATATTTTGATGGTTTATCGTGTCTATCGGGTACAATGTGTTCCACGAACTGACCATAGTTAGAACGAATACCTGCAATAGATTAGCATCTTATCCAATAAGTGAAACTATGCTTTATGTGGGAGCATCTGTAAGAGATGTTGATTGTCTTTAGAGCTATGCTGTCCAATCACAACATCAGAGAGCAATTCACTACCATGAAAGAAAATTATGACTATTGGCTAACAATTGGAATGGTTTTTAACAATACCCAATCAATTTAGTCTCTTGCTCTTTCAAAACAGACTGAACCTAATCTTACTGTCTCCACCTGATGACGGCAAACAGCCAGAAACCGGTAGTGGTGTGTAAGGCATGGGGATGTGAGCACCACAATACATTAGACTAGCAGTATATAAAAATTCCTCATTTGCATGCACTTCCAACACACACAAATAATGACCGGCTTCGTGCTGTTTAAACTCATCAGGTAGTAACACTGTGGGATCACGATACGAATACCTTGAAACAGTTAAGAATCCTTATCTTACTTCCCTACCCGATGAGTGTAAACAGCAAAAGACCGGTAGAGGTTTGTGTGCATGGGTGCGAAGCAAATGCGTGTACATGGTTTTAACCTGTCGACATTGATTTTTGGACGGGCACAAAAGTAAACTGCGAGTGTTTGTGTGAGAACATTATTTATGCATAGGGCAACTTTGAAAGCCCTGGGAATAAATACTTGATGAATTGACTCTTCCGAAATGTAGAATAAAAAATTAAAAGAGTAGTCCACAGCGATTTCTCCCACTTCTCAACCTAGAATTTGACGAGAAAATGGATTGACAATTGACCATTTCTCTTCCAGTTAATTAAACTCATTGGTTTTATTCTAAATTGTGGGCAACACGAATCTGAAACGCTATCGTCGTATTTCCATCTAAGTCAATTTATAAAATCGAATTAACAAATAATCGATGTTCTACGAAGTCGCTCAATAATAATCTCAGACTTTATCAGCGGGAATCGGTACAGTTGATGCCGAATCATCTACCTAGCACTT
>JACCGJ010010990.1:0-31081 GCA_013407085.1 Atriophallophorus winterbourni | reverse complement strand
AATTTACCTCGAGCGAAACACAGTAAAAACTGAAGTAAGGGAGAAATACAGCCGAAGTATCATGCGTTTCAAATGAATCCAATTTATATAAATCCGTTCAGTAAAAGCCACATCGATAACGGTTAAAAATGGATTAGAATCCAGATGGAAAATGTAGAATGATAAATTTCGGTAATGCGTCAAAAGCAACTTCATGGCTAGGATAGAGACAACCGACAAATATTAAGCCGATTTGAGTACAGCATGGTGTTTAACATGAGGCGCACCAATAATCGCCTCGATGAACGACTTTGAACCAGGAGATGCTGTTTGAGAGTTTGTTATTAACAGTTCCGCGACTATTACCTATGGGAGATAATCATGTATGTTGTAAAGGAGAGAAGTGAGAAAAGCTTTTTATAATGCATGGTATTAAAAGCCTCAAAGCAGCTCTCATGCTGATGCCGCTCTAATTGTTAAGAACACTTAACAGCATGCATATTTGATTTAATGCTAAATTTTTCAAAATTTCAGTAGCTTTTAGAATAATCTTTCCCCGCCTCTTAAGGATTTTGTCGTGTCTTGGTAAGCACTCGGTGCTTATGACCGATCAAACGCTGTATGTATGAAAGCACAAGCCTGATCCAGGCAAAGTGCCGCACAGTCGGAGACTGCACGCGGGCGAAGATACTGTCAGGTTTCCCAGGACTAGACAGATATGAGGAAGAAAAAGGAAATGCTAGTGAGACTCCAGCCTGTTTCGCACACAGTTTACTACCTCTGGCTAATCACTTTAGCACGACGTTAGCCGCACAGCACAAAGTACTGCACGATTGCACATTCTGTAAATAATAATGATTTCTATGATAGGAAACTGACAATGAATGCTCGATTACACGTCATGGTTGTAGGAAAGTTTAACCCATGCATTCTTGCAATGTATCAAGAGTAGCCATCGATCATTATCAAGGCTATATAGCATAACAAATATTCAGCCGTTTTTATCAATAATACGCACCCCACATAAGTAGCACCATCAGGAAACACGGATCTGATGTTATTCAAAGTGACAAGCTACATGAAGCAGCCAAGCTAATATTGACATGTGTATGGCAAACAGCAATTACCTATATGTGCTTGTTTATTTTTTGTCAATTTAATAAGATATGCTACACAGGTATAGGATAAATTGGTGCTAGTGACAAGTTTGCAGTCATATCGAGTAAGCTTTTATAACAGCAATCAAGCGCTACATGAGCAAATTTCATCTCTGGCATCATCATCATGGATAGCATTACACTGGAAACAAGTGCTTAACTGCCGATGTGGAAGAGTGGGACCTAAAAGGCTGCTAAGCCTGTAGAACGTTGGGCACAGATATACTGGATGAGATGCCAACACCCCCAATCAAAAGTGACTTAAATCAAGTGTTGTGAGCGAGTATAGCAACGACAGCATGACAACAGTCTTCCGTTCCATGCTCGAGGGTGCTAAGTGGTTCCAGCGATGGCGCGGAGACTGCGACTATCGAATACCTGCAGACGTCTCAGCAATTCTTGACTCAGCGTCCAGGTTTCACATCCGTACAGTAAAACCGCTCGAAATCTAGCCATATACTCTACCCTTGGGACTTAGTGACCAAACTGTTTGACGCCACAGATGATCAAAGTTACGAAAAGCTAACACAGTTCTAGAAATCCGAGCTGAAATCTTTATTTAAACGCCCATTGCTAGCAATGCAACCACCCAAATAAGTGAAACAGTGTGCAGTCGCAAGTTCTTCACCATTGTGACTTAGCGCTATTTTGATCGGATCAATATCTTGTAAGTGAACTTTGCGCTTGGAAGGTGCAAAGCGCATACCGAAGGATGGTATGGTATTACGTAAAGTTGGTCACAGAATCTCGTGGGACGATTGTTTGTGTCCCCTCTCCTCACACCAGGCAATCGTCGCCTGCATCTAACGGCGTTGTGTCGCCAATGAATCACATTCCCAGTCTCGGAAGTTTTCAATTTAGTCGTAATTACCCAACTGATAGTCCAACCCCGGATTACGGCGTTTCGCCTCACGTGATGTACACACTCAGCCCAAATCCATTTCCATGGACAACGAACTTGGCTAAGGTATTTAGCAGAGTTTGGCGCCTAGATGGCGCTCGTTTTCCTGTCACCACAAGGAAATTGCGACGGTGCAGCGATGTTTGAGCCTGGTACATAAAGGCCGAAGTAATTGATTTATTGAATCATTGGTCACCATTGTTAGCGAGAAGCGTCATCGTTTTACCACACGTCAAATAAACACTAAATTCTCAATTTGCTAAATTTCACACACATAACAAGGGTTTGGAAACGCATCTTCTAACAAACTCTGGCAATGTGCTACGGCGCTTATAAAAGACGATTGCTTTTTTTCCCGCATTTTTTATATTCACTCGTGTTTGTAATCCACCCGGGTTTGGTTTCCTTCGAAAGCCTCTCCGAAATTATTACGAATGCACACTTTTCTTCTCTTGATAGACTTATTAAGAATAATGATTCATGTGCAGTCGTGCGGCATTACCATGTTGTGCAGCTACCGGCAGTAAACTGAATGCCAACACACGCTGTAATTTCAATGCCATTGTTATTTTCCTTTCCAATATCTGTCTAGGCCTGGGCAACCTGACATTAACTTAGCACACGTGCAGTATTTAACTGTGCGGCAATTTGCCTGGATCAGGCTTTTGTTTCCATACATCATACATACAACATAATCTACAACACAAAGCTGTAACTGGAAGCAACCGATCGTTAACACGTATTAGGCGATAAAAACAAACAGCCGGTGGACGTATTCCGTTCAGATCAATCGATCTTGCGTGGCACACTACTGCCTTATATGCCCGACCTCTAGTATCGAGCGAAATATCACATCGTATACATAAATGACCAAGGTTAGCGAACGCCGCAACTCTTTGTGTATACATTGTGAGATCATGTCCTGGACAAAACCACCATAATAGATACAGCTGCCAAGGTAAACGAAGATATAGACTATATATAAATTGAGATCACTAACAGTGAGATTTGAGAGAGAGCCGATTCAGTTCTGGGTAAGCATTTCACACTTATTACATGCAACGCATGAGATAGATTATCTAGTATGCTGTCATAAGGAGAGGTGAAAAAACTTTATTGTGATGCGTGATCGCGAAAGCCAAGTTTCAGGAGGTCCATGGTTTGTTATGATTCACGAGGCTCAATAGCGAAAAGGAAATAAAAGGGTTATATAGGGAGCCATGATACATCATTCCAATGCACTGCTCATCGATAAGATCATCGGGAATCCCAGAGTGCTGCAAGCACAAGTTGGTCAGGAACTACGTGAGAAATAGTGGACCTGGCTACATGCAAGTGCCATACCACCTACTTGAGCTTAACGCCAAATCGCATCGAGAGCTCAGAATAGATTATTGCGTGATCAGATTTTAAATAAGTGCTCTGTAATTAGTGGAAGCTTTTCGCCTCATGTAGCACCGGAAATGTCATTTTACTTGTATTTTCATAGTTGCTTATGGGTGATAGAACTCTTTGAGGACCTAATTCCGAGGCTTGATAAAAAAGACTGAGGTTAGAAAGAATTCATCTGACCTCAATCCGTTTAAGTTTTGATATAAAAGGATCTTCTAATGTCTGAGGGACACAAGCTATCACATCACATTAAAATCAAGTGTCAAAACGAACGCCACCCTTCTCTAGATATCCGCAATTGTCTTACATTGGAACTGATCCTCTGATCGACAGTTATTCAACTGGATAAACACAGTGCAGGTTCAACTAATTCATTTGGGTTAATGGGAGACCTTGGCATACGCGATGACTCAAAACCATCCAGTCATCTTGTCAATAAATAAAGATTACGAACCTAAAAGCAGTTAATCCATTACTTGTTGTATTTCGCACACTGCGACGGTAACTTTCTTCAAAGCAGTATATGCTACACGACATACATTAAAAATGTTACAAACTTTCTACGATAAGCTACCGTAGTAATTAATTCGTGATGCACGGAGAAAAATAATGAATATTCATGTTTTATATGTTTCTTAATGAATTTAAATGTAGCTCGAGGACATTCTTGATTCGCTTTCTTGATGTGTTTACAGGACCAAATATTCGATCGTTCATCAATACGCACGCGAAGTAAGATAAGCCCATGACTTGAGTTATTCAGCGTCTGAACTCGAAATATGATGAGATGTACCCGCGGGGCATGTGTGCATCACAAAACATCTTGAAATGTATTTCATCGACACGAACATAGATTTATGAGCAACTCTACCACGAAATCATTTTACCGTTTTTTTTAAGAAAGTACACTTGATCTACTACCACTCTGGTTGATCATTTAAAACGAATATGACATATAGTTGATTTCAGCACTGTAAGGCATTTATCGAATGGATCACGACTTACAATATTAGATCCTCGCCAAAGGTTGTCATAGCCGGGAGTGGCAATGGGGGTAAGCTCCCAATTTTATAAAATGCTCCCATATGTAGCGCGTCTCAAATAGCCTCTGACAACCAAGTTCAGCTTCTGGCCTGCACGAGTGGCTCCCCGAGCCCGGCGGAACAGCTTCTACCAACAGGAGAAGGGGCAAGGGCGGTCTCTGACTGTGCGGCACTTTGCCTGGATCAGGCCTGTGCTTTCATACATACATACAAGGGCGAGTGACTGGCGCCTGAAAACCAGTTTGCTTCGGGCAGATGGAGGGCATTTCATCTAAGGGAAGGAAAACCTGATTTTAAACCTCCGCTGCCTAGCGGGAAACCCGATCGCGAGAAAGTCTTCGGGAGAAAGCCCTAAGGAAAAAGCTGGAACAGAGTCTGGTAGACGGATAGTTGGTGCACACCACCTCTTTCTGGCACCTCCCTACTGCCTTGCAGGTCGCACTTTGTTGTGCAAAGGCTAGAGAAGCTGACTCGAACGAACGACGAGTGGTGATGGGGACGGCGCTTTGTACCCAAATTCCCAAGAATCTTTATTGAAGCCGACTCATTCTCATGGAGGAGATAGTCGCAAACAAGTACAAGTGCACACGTATCCTCGTCAACAGAAATCGACATATCAAATGATGAAAAAATAAGACATCGTACTATTACTGACTGCAGTTAATGAAAGAGCATACCCATTTCTATGCAGGTAATTCCAAGTGACCACACATCTACACGACTGTCATAAATACCATCTTCCATTGCCATTATGACCTCAGGGGCTATCCAAAAGGGCGTTCCAACAAAGCTATTAGCGGGGTTCTGGAAGCTAGCAGATCCAAAATCTCCAAGCTTCACGCCTCCAGAATCCGTCAGAAGAATGTTCGCTGCTTTTATATCACGGTGTATGTATTGCATAGAATGAAGGTATTCCAAACCACAGAGTACTTCACGTACGATGCAGGCGATTTCGGCCTCTTTCAAAGGAGTCTTGTGAACTGGAATTTGTTCATGAAATAATATAATAACTTACCTTCTAAAATGTCAGCCACCGACCCTATACAATATTCCATAACAAGCTATATGGATCAATATCAAAATGTTGAAACCTACCCATGGTATCTGTTCTTTCATGTAGCAACCTTTGGGCAAAACGCAATTTTTATGGCAAAGTTGTGATAGAAAGCGTATTTCACGAATAACATCATTCCATTCTTCCTCTGATTTTTTACGCTTTGTGTCAATTTTCAATTCTTTAATGGCCACCACCTCGTCCGTCAAACGATTTCGGGCCTAATTTATTATACATAATCGCAAGACATACATAATAGACCGCACCGAAGCTACCGCAACCAATTTGCCGCAAGTCTATGAAAATATTCGTTGGGTCTTCATGATTGAACAAAGGAGCCAATTCTGGGTCCTTGAAGACGTTTGAACGAAAGTTTTTGGGCATTTAGCTAGCATTAGCGGACACCAAATAGATCTGAAGAAAATATAGGAAAATCTCAAACTCACATGGAGAGAAAAAACTACTTCAGACAGAATATGAAACGCAGCTAATATAAAGCTAACGAGCAATAAACCATAGAGTAACAGTTAATGTAATGATAAGGCCTTCAAAATACCCTGTTGAATTTTGCGCCTAGTTCAAGTTCAGTTCAGTTCAGTTCAGTTCAGTTTGCACAGGACAGTATGTGGCTGACAAGCCAATCGAGCGTCCAGAATTTCTTTCGGTGGAATGCTGCGAAGAAGCGCCCACCACTGCCAAAGGGTCAATCCTTTTTCTCCGTGTGGAACCTCTGATGGTCGTAGGACTAGGAGAATGTAGTTGGAGGAGCACCGCGCTATAATCGATGCACTGCCAAAAGGTAATTTTCTTTCTTCTCTGTTTGCAATCTCTGATGATCGCGGTGCCAGGCGCTGTAGTAGTAGGATAGTAGTAGGACAGCACCGCGCAATAATCGATGCTGGAAAAAAGAAAAGGCAGTTTCTCCTCACCAGCACGGTGAGAGGTCAGCTGATGGAGACTCAAGAATAGGAAGATGCTCTAAAATTGCTACAGTGAATAGCGAGCAAAATGGAGGACAACCTAAGCATGGTAATCATGGGATGTAATCAGAGAATAACTTACCCCAGTCACGGTCTAACCCCTGCTTGAAAGTTGAGACGGAACTACAGGAGATAAGTTCTTCAGGGAGCTTGTTCCAGAAGTTGACCACCCTGAAGCTGAAAAAGTTTTTCCTAGAATCTAGTCGACATCGTTCCTTAGCGAGCTTGAGTGCGTGTCCGCTAGTGCCCAGCTTAGGACTTAAGGTAAAGAAGTCGGTCATGCTAACGCCACTTAACCCCTTCAAGATCTTAAAGGTTTCAATTAAGTCACCTCTCAAACGATGGCGCGTAAGTGAAAAAAGATCTAGGAACTTTCAGTTCAGTTGCACAGGACAGTAAGTGGCGAACGAGCCAATCGAACGTCCAGAATTTCTTTCGGTGGGAAGCTGCAGAGAAGCAACCACCAATTCAACAGCGTTTATTCTTATCGTGGTTTGGATATCCTCGACAATCGCGATGCCAAGGGATTATCCAGGTTGTATTTAAGAAGCACCACGTAATGAATGATGCTGGAAAGATAAGAATACATTTCTCCTCACCAGTACGGTGAGAGGTCAGCTGAAGAAGAGTTGTGTATTAAACAAACAGAACTTTAGCATTTACTTACTTACCAAACAACGATAAAAATGGTGAACAACCTAATCTTGCATAAAAATTAGGGGGGAGAATTCAGGAAAAAGCTTACCCCAGATGCGGTCCAAACCCTGCTTATAACTTACGACAGAACTGCAGGATATAAGTTGTTCGGGAAGCCGGTTCCAGAAATTTACCACCCTGAGGCTGAAAAAGATTTTCCTGGAGTCTAGTCTACATCGCTCCTTAGCAAGTTTGAGTGAATGGCCCCGGGTGCCCAGCTCAGGACTTAAGGCAAAGAAGTCGGTCATGCTAACGCCACTTAACCCCTTCAAGATCTTGAAGGTTTCAATTAAGTCACCTCTCAAACGACGGCGCGTAAGTGAAAAAAGATCTAGGGACTTTAGGCGTGCAGCGTAAGGTTTCCCTCGCTGACCCTCAATCATGCGAGTTGCGAGACGCTGTACGCTTTCGAGTCGAACGATGTCCTTCTTGTAGTAAGGGCACCACGCCTGGACACAATATTCTAAATGCGGCCTAACTAATGCCTTGTAAAGGGGAAGGAATACCTCGGGTCTTCTGCTGGATAACACGGATCTCAGCCGAAAGAGAACTTTGCGAGCACGTTGAGCTGCAGCGGCGCATTGGTCCTCCCATTTGAAGTCAGTCCTAACTAGTACTCCTGAATCCTTAACACGCTGTGTGGCGTTAACAATGAGAGAATTGCCCGACACCTGAACTGAAATCTTATCAACCAGTGCTGACAAGAGTTGGCTCTTATTAAGGTTAAGTGGGAGGTCCCACTGGTGTGACCAGTTTATGACCCGTTCTAGGTCGTGCATCAAGGTATCTTCGTCCGTTGATCCGATGAATTTCACTATCAGTATCATCATCATCTTCATCATCTTCTTGATAGACGACAGGGGGTGAAGCCCTTGTAAGCCGCATCTCTTTATATCAGCAACATAGTCCAGGAGAACCTCAGTTAAAGAAATCTTGTCCAGTGTTGTTCAGCTTCGCCGTGATTACAGGCAATACCTTATCCAAAAGTTGCTTGAATTGGTTTTCAGAGCTCGCTGAGATAACCTCTTCCGGAAGCGCATTCCACAAGTTAACAATTCTTGTTGAGAGCGTGAATCCCGGAGGTAGGCGTAGTGTCCTTCGCTTTTGAAGCTTTAGAGCATGGCCACGGGTTCTTGAGTCCGTCACGAGAGGGAAAAACTCGCGCAGCTCGTCGCCATAAGCTCCCAGTAATATGCGACGAGTTAGCATCAGGTCGTAGCGCACACGCCGAATACTGAGCGACATGAGGTTGAGGCGTTGAACTCTCTCCACATAAGGAATTGATTTCAATCCTTGTACTCGTTTCGTCGCCCGCCTTTGCAATTTTTCCACTGGTCACGTTCTCCCTTAGTTTGAGGATAGGTGGCTGGCAAACCATATTCCAAAACTGGTCTCACGTATGTGGAATAAAGAATGCGAAACATTTGTGGAGTAATCACCGAAAACGACCAACTAATAGCCCACCATGCGCGGTTTGCAGCAGCAGCTTTTCTGTTCGTATCCTCCTTCGATTTAAGCGTCCGAGTCACAATTGTACCCAGGTCACGTTCAGTATCAGCCCACTTCAGTTGATGATCTCCGAGGAAGTACGCACCTTCAGGCGTGCTTGGCCTTAAAACCATAACAGCGCATTTCTGTCGGTTTACAGAAAGCTGCCATTTTACCGTCCAATCAAGCAATTTGTTCAATTCGTTCTGGAAAATGGTATTATCAGCAGAAGAGGTTACTGTACCCCAAACTTTTAGATCATCCGCAAAAAGTAGACAATTCGTATTTAATGAGTCGGGAGGTCATTAACATATATTTTAAAAAGTAACGGGCCGAGAACAGATCCTTGCAGAACCCCGGAAGTTGAACATGTAACCTGCGATTTGACTCCGTTAACCTCGACCTGTGTATAACGGTCAACAAGGAAGTCTTCAATCTAAGTTAGAACAGGTCCCTTCACACCACGAGCACGAGCTAGAGCAATAAACGTTGAAATGCGACACGGTCAAAAGCCTTACTGAAGTCAATGAAGGCAGTGACTACCGGGTGACCCAGATCACGTTCAGCACACCAGTGCTGGCAAGCAGTGATGAAATTGGATGAGAACGATCGTCTTGGTGTAAAACCATGTTGAGCAGATGTTAACTGACTGGTTGTAAGGTGAAAATCTTCAATCTGTTTCTTCAGCAGTCGTTCCAGAGTCTTCACAACTACCGAAGTGAGGGTAACCGGTCGGTAGTTAGCCGGATCACTGGATTCACCGCCCTTATACATTGGTTTGACAATGCCGTACTTCCAATCTTTAGGTATCCTACCATACCTCAGGGATAAATTGAAGATTAGCGCCAGTGGTTTATGTATGATACTCGACAATACCTTTAAAAGCATTGGGTGTATATTGTCCGGGTCAAGTGCTGAGTGTACATTGAGTCGTTCTAGTAAATACTACACCATATCTGGCGAGATCGAGATATCCGGCATTTCGGCGTTGCTCTCATGAAGCAGAGGAATGGGAAACGTCTCCTCTGTGTAAACCGAATTGTACTGAGCGGCGAGAAGAACTGCTTTACGTTCATCTTCATGTTCAGTCAAACCTCTCATAGAAATCAAGCAAGGTACTCGTTGAGAAGCTTTCGTTCTACGTCTTATGTACGCAAACAAGCGTTTCGGCATCGAGTTGGCTTCGTCCACCAAGCGAGTTTCATAGTTCTGATTTTTTCTTTTTTGAGGTAGGTGCACTTGTTGCGGATAACTTTGAAGGTTACATAGTCATCGGTGCATCCACTAGAACAAAACTTCCGCCATAACCGCTTTCTTACCTTCATGTATTTACGGATAACGTTATCAAACCACGGCGGTCCCTTAGCGGGGGATCTTCCATTCATCCATGGGGCATGATTTTCAAGCGATCTTATTTTACCCAAAAAGTCCAACCAACAGATATCAACATTCGTAGATAGAGGGAGTGACCAGTCCATCGAGTTTGCAGACGTGATTAGACTCGTTGTGTTTAATTTACAGTAGTTTCTCAGGGCATGCGTACGTATTCTCGGTTGAAAACCCCGATTCCAAACGAACCATAAAAAACAGTGATTGCTGCAGCCAATGGGGGTCTTAATAGACAGATTCGTAACATCACAGAATCTAGGTGTGACCACCAAATCCAATATCGAAGGAACCTGCTCGACGCATATCCTCGTAAGATCGTTTACATTCTGCACCAAATTCAGTTCCAAAATCGTATCTAGTAATTCTCGTTGGAACGGTTTACCCCTCGAAACTAAATCCAGTTTATATCAGGAGCATTCAGGTCTGCAAGAACGATACAGTCACCAGTGATACCATACCGTTTGATTTGATCACATAACACAGGAACGTAAGCGTCAGGTGAGCGGTAAATGACCCCAAGTGATGCAGCTCCAGAGCTAGACTTCACCTTATACCAGAGACTTTCGGCATTTCCAGCAGCATTTTGAAACTTTTCCAATACTTCCACAATCAGGTGCTCTTTAAAGTATACGGCAATGCCACCGGCAGATCTCGAAGCTACTCTGTCACTTCTGAAAAGTGTATAGTGTGGTAGCGCGCACTCCATATCAGATATATCAATTGTTAACCACGATTCCGTAACCACAATGATATCTGGCGGTCGCCGACAGGCAATTTCACTAACCTCGTCAAGTTTATTGCGTAGACTCCTCGCATTGAAAAGCAATACTCGAAATATCCTCACAGAATGATTAACTGAGGTTGAATTGACAGCGGCATCCAACGAATGTGCGGCCTCCTCCTCACTACCAGAAAATCCACAATATGGAGATAAACCTCACCAGCTTCCCTGCGTGCTTGTAATTCTTCGGTAGCTGTTTTTATTTTGATTCTATCTTCAGGAGACAGGTCGCGTAGTATCTTGAATGGCTCACCCTTAAGACGGTGAGCGCGTCTTAGGACCATCTGGACGTACTTATCCGAAGCTAAAACAATTTTCAGCGTCCGCGGTTTACCATCCTCCTTCTTCCGGCCAAGTCGGAATGCAGAAATGATGGTAACTCCTTCCTATCCTTGATCAAAAAGCTTTGAAAGAGTTGATTGTAGGAAAGTTCGCTCTTGCTGTAGGCGTATTTCAGCCATGTCCCCGGTTTGCTCAGGAACATTTACCATAATAATGCATCGCTTCCGAGAATCCAAAAGTGGCTTCTTTGAGACCGGAGATCTAAAAGCATTGTCAGAAGTAGGTACGTCTTCCACTACATTTAGCTGAGCCTCTATTTTGCTCAATCGCATATCTTACATAAAGTCCGAATAATATCGCATGATATAACCTGAAGCCACTGATACGTCTCTGGCTTCATTCCTCCGCACCGAATATGCATCCATTTGAGACATATTTCACATTGTACTGCTTTTGCATTCTCAGCAACCTGTTTAGCGCATACAAGACAAGAGTCCCCCGAGCGAGCAGCGGGGCACCGATTCCCTTGCATCTTCGTTACAGTAGATGCTGTATTATCTACTTTTGCAGATTTTCTAGTCATAACCATGTTGAAATCCGGTGAAAATCAAATAAATACCAACCAAAGGATTCGTAAGAAGCAAAACACCACGTTAACCTTGAAATCAGTATCAGTATCACAGGGCGATAGTCGGCCAAGTCGAAACGAGTGCCCAGATCCTTTCGGTGGTGTGCTTGAGAACACCCGCCACTACCAAGTTCAAGCATAAATTGCACAGGGCTTAAGGTGGCTAAAAGCCAATCACGCGCCCAGATTTCCTTCGACGGTATGCAGTTGAGCACCTTGCACTTCGATATTGAGTATACACTTCGTAGGTTTCAAAATTTTTTGTTTCCGATATCTGGAAAGTAAGGTAGGGGTTCTCTTCACCAGCACGGTGAGAGGTCAGGAAACGATGCATTAATATGCGTGAACAATGTATGATTTGTGAAATCACTTGCCTAGTCGAGGCAAAGTGAAGCACAGTCATAAACTGCATGTGATCTAAGATGCTGTTACAGTTCAGTTAAGTTCAGTTTGCCCAGGACTGTATGTGGCCAACGAGCCAATCGAGCGTCCAGAATTTCTTTCGGTGGAAAGCTGCAGAGAAGCACCCACTACTGCGAAACGTTTATTCTTTTTGTCTGTTTGAAATCTTTGCCGATTGCGACGCCAAGAGATTATCCGGTTTGAATTTAGGAAGCACCGCGTTATAGTCGATGCAGGAAGAAAGCATTTTCTCTTCACCAGCATGGTGAGAGGTCAGTTGAAATAGCAACGTGTATAATAAAACAATTAGAGAGAGCATTGAGGAAAAAATTACCGCAGTTGCGATTCAAACACTGCTTAAAACTCGAGAATTTACAGCAGGATGTATGTTCTTCTGAAAAAAAATTTCATTGGGTGAAAAGCTGTAGGATATTATTTCTTCTGGAACCCGGTTCCAGAAATTTACCACTATGAGGCTGAAAAATATTTTCCGGGAATCTAGTCTACATCGCTCTTTAGCAAGTTTGAGTGGATGACCGCGGGTGTCAAGCTCTGGATTTAAGAAAAAGAAGTCGTTAATTATAACGCCGTTTAACCCATTCATAATCCTGATAGTTTCAATTAAGTCGCCACCTAAACGATGGCGCTTAAGGGAGAAAAGATCGAGTGACTTAAGGCGTTTAATTATGCGAGTTGTGATACGCTGTACGCTTTCAAGTCAGAGGAACTCCTTCTTTTATTGAGGACACCATGCCTAAAGACAATATTTTAGATGCGTGTAAACTAATGACTTGCAAAGTGGCAGGATTACATCAGGTATTCTGCTTAATAGCACTGATTTCAGCCGAAAACGTACCTTGCGTACAAATTGAACTGCAGCGGCACATTTGCCTTCGCACTTCAAGTCAGTCTTTACCAGTACTCCCGAATCCTTAACAACTGTGCAGCGTTAACACTGTGGGAATTTCCTGTCATACAGCGCTGACAAGGTTCAGTAGGAGGTTTCACTGTTATGGCCAGTGTAGGACCCCCATCATCCGCGAAAACAAAGCATGTGCAATTTAAGGCAGACTATGTGTCAATTATCAAAATCAGGAATTGAATGAGACTGAGTAACTAGCATTGATGGACCTCACTGATCACGTCCGTTTTTCTAAACAACGTGGATCCTACTCGAATTCTATATGTCCTACCTGTAACTAATGCTTTTATCCAATCAAGTAGACTACCTCGTATACTTTTGGCTGCTGGCTCGATCTCTAGAAGACGGTGACTCACGGAATCCAAAGCTTTGCTAGAATCTAGGTAGAGGACTTTGACGGACTTCATCCAGCATGTTAGTGTCGGTATTGAGAAAACTAAGAAGTTATGTCAGGCTACACTTAAGAAATCCATGTTGAGTTACACTCGGTAGAGAATGCTGACAATGATGCTGACGGATTTTGTCACGCAAGAGTTTTTCCAATACTTTCGAGAAGAAGTTTCTCAGGATAACGGGCCAATAGTTACCAAGATTTGACTTGCAACCACCCTTGGGTATTGGCATGACTTTGGCTTCAGTTCACACACTAACAACCACTTCCAGGTGCAAGCATGAATTGAAAAGCTTGCACAACCGTTCGATAAGCACCAAGGCGATATTATTCAGCGTAATTGGATAGATATGGTCCCGTCCCACAGCTTTGTTTATGCGAAAAAGTTAAGTGCGTCATAATGCTCAGCCTCATTGAGGAACAACTCATCTATTGGAAACTCCACAGCGCAGGGCGACAAAACTCGTCCTGGCACTATCTAATTATGCATACGAAATAAGACTTGAAATTTTGAATTCGCATTCGGCTCAATACAGACGGAAATGAGAGCACTAATATATATTTGGACAGTGCTTATTCAAACGAATCATCCTTGCGGTCGTTTGTTTCATCTTTCTCATAACACACATCTGTGTGGTCACCAATCTAAACTATAACAGCAGCATAGCAGGTTGAACTGCCGCAAATATGCTTTTCTGTTCGCAATGTGCAATTGTGAAACAGTTTACCTACTCATGTGGTACAATCTTGAACCGTTGACGTTTTCAAGAAATCACTAGATATCTACATGGAAAAGTATGTTTTTCACGTTTGACAATAATCTAACAATAATTTGATTTTTTACCATCTGACCCGATATACATTTTTTGGCTCTTGTCAAGCATAGCACTTTACCTGCATCTATGAATAAATCTATTAATATGAATAATGCAAAGGAAACACGCGGCAGTCTACACAGCCCAGACGGTGCATTGAAGAATTATCTAGTTGTTGAACGCTACTTAAAATCCTTTAGAAGCCAATCGCCTTAGACAGGTCGAAATCAGCTACTTGTCGACTTCAGATTTAAAATTTTCAATTCCTTCCATGGTTTTGACTTTGGACTGTGCGTAGCTATAAAATATTCCGGATTGAATTCAGTATGTCTAGCTTAAGAAAACTCCAAATCCTGTATGGGCATGTTTAAGTTCACGTCGCACTGGGATGAAGGTAGCTTAATACCAATTTCGCGCCCAGATTTCCTTCGGTGGTATGTGTTTAGGCACCTGGAAATTCGATATTAATTATACAGCACTTGTTTCCGCATATCTGGAAAGTAGTGTAAGGGTTCTCTTCCCCATAATTGTGAGAGGTCATCGATTCATTAAATGATGCAATGACATGCGTGAGCAATACAAATATGTATATTTTTTAATATTTTCATCAGATAATATTCCGAAATAGAATATGTCAGTAAGCGTATAATTCCCACTAGAAACTTGATGCTTTAGGGTGTTTCATTATACGATGTGGGAGCTTATTTAAGTGGTTGCGCACATGTTTGGTCAACAAGCAGGCCAGGTCTAGTCCCAAGAGGTTTCATTGAATCGCCACTTTTAGCTATTTTGAGGGCAAGCGTCAGTAATATAATCAATAATATAATCTCTTCGAGAACAGTCTGAAAAGTTCTTATCAAGCCTTGTTTGCTGCTCTGGCACATTTGGTAGTAATGTCAAGTTCTTTCACATTATGAGCCGCAGTTATTCTAAAGTTTTCTTCGAAGAATTCTATTTGTGTCGTCGTTGAATCAATGAACCCATGAAAGTTGCTGACATCCCAGAGATTATGTGAATTCAAATTATATACCGACCTTTCACGTTTTACATTTTTGAATGTTGAATGGTAAGTCGTTGCGCAAGGACTACGTAGGAAGTGCTTTGATATCTTTTTGTAGAATTTGGCAATCTTCTATTGTGCGTACGCTAGTACAGACCTTGATGTCATCCGGAAATGAAATGATTTTGCTACGTACGATTTCAGGTATATCGTTAGCGTACACCAGGAACAGTATTGGCCCCAAAACTGAGCCTTGAGGTGCGCCATTTATAACTTCTACATTGCTGGATAGTGCCTCTTGAACTTTAACCAGTCAAGTAATCCCGTATCAAGGCCAATAATCGGTGGCACACCCGAAGTGCTTCAATTTTTGTAGCAGTATGCTGTGGTTAACACGGTCAAAAGCTTTAGACATATCCAAGTAACAAGTTATGATAGGGTATCCATCGTCAACGGCTTGAGTCCAATTATCAAGATTTATGAGAAAATTGGTGATACCGGAGCTTCTTGTCCTAAATCCGTGCTTTACGATGAAAAGAATCTTATTTTGTTCTAAGTTTTCGATAAGTTCGTCTGCAACAAATCGTTCGAAAACGAGGCAACACTGCGACACCGAATCTTCTACGAATACACACAAAAGACACTCTCCATTCAAAACATATATTGGACAATAACAATGTGTTTCAACTGAACATTTTTAAAGATTCTGACACTTCGAGATTCCTCACATCTTCCATATTCCGGTCCATCATTCCTTAATATTTTTCTTGTCATTTTTCCCTTCACCCGATTTTCTTTTCATACAATAACTGCTCATATATTGAATTTCTGTAAAACTGATTGATTATCATTTACCATAACCGTTTTAACGAACGAAAAATTCCAAGCACGTATGACCTTGAAAATGTTAACAATTATTGTCCATTTTTATGCCTCATGTATACAAACAACTTTTATAATTGTCGATCATGCTTAGCATGCCTTGGAATTCCATGAATAAAAAATTTATTTATTTATTTATTTATTTTAAACATTAGAGACCGCTGACAACAACGTGAATGGTCTGTAGTTAGACACATCGGATCGGTTCCCTCATTTGCATATGGGAGTGATTGATCCAATTTTCCAGTCAGTAGCAACCTAGCTGCACTCAGTGACATGTTGAAGAGATCAGAGAGTGGTGAGAATAAAACACGAACGTATTGTTTTAGGATGAAGGGTGTTATTTTGTCAGCACCCGGGGAATGTTTTGTATTTAACCCGAGTAGCTTTGCCTGAGACACTCTGGGGTTTCACAGCGATTTCGTGTATTATGTTAATCTGTGATCTGAATGCAGGCATATCGTAGCATACCTGCTCGTTAGGGTAGAACACTCTGCGGCTTTGAGAGAAGTAGATTTAGTTGCAGTCATAGTAAATAGGGCGGAAACGCCTGGCTTTAACCAGGCCTTTCTTTTCACGTTATGGAAGAGGAGCTTCGGGTATCGCACAATTTTATACATCAGAGGCATTTGATTTTTTTAATACTGCTGGACAAATTAAATAATTTTGTTACTCAACAAACGGTAAGATTTCCAGGATTCAGTTGTTGCCTGCAGTATGTGGCTTCTCCACGCACAGTTTCTACACTTCATCCATTTTTGTGTTTGACTCAGGATCAGGATTTTGAATCCCTTTTTCAAGTTTTTTGAAAGACCGTTTGAGTGTGGTTCTATTTTTGGTTGATTATCTCAAGTATCAATGACCAACATTTTGAGAAATCAGTGATAATCGGTGCACAGTCTGTGACTTCTTGAAGTGCTACTGATAAAGCAACTGAATCATTTTGCTTATCAATTTTGAATCATCATAATCTATTTTCGCTCCAGTTATATAGTGGAAAACAATCTCTACATGATCAGACTTTCCAAGTAGTGCTTCATAGAGGATATCCTCCATGACATATTTCTCGATCGTCAGAACAAATCGAGTATGGACAGTGATATGTGGTTAAATAAAGAAAGTTCGTTGAACATTTCGCAAAATAGATGAGCATGAGACTTAACCAGGCTATCTCGATTTTAAGTAAATTTGGGAGATTAAATTCTCCCATAAACATAACACAAACTAGAGAGCAACGGCCATCTGTTGCTGGCAAGCTGAATTATTCATGAAAATGCTCCGCGACGCGATAACATATATTGATAATTGATATTGCACCGCTTCAACGATCATCTAGAGTATTTGTCGCTCTCACAATATTAATTTCATCATACTTATTCTCCAATCTATTCATTTAGATCTACTGAGGCCCGAACATGTCTAACCTGTAATGTTTCAATCCGGAAATTTCGCTTGCCATTTGTATGAAAAGGTTAACAAATCGTTTCTAAAAATGATGTGGCAATAAATAACCGTTTGTGAAATCAATCGTCTTCTACAACCCCTTGACGCATGTGATTCGATTTCAGTGTAGACTTTACATGATCACACTCTTGAAGTCATTCCTAAACAGATCTATCACGTCAATTTTTAAGTAGGCACATTTTTAATCTTTCTCTCCTAGAGATATTTTGCAATTCTTCCTAGATACTTGTTGAGAATAATACGCTGTATCAATTTTTGGCTGAAGTTTGAACTCCTGGACTGCATCAATAAACAAATCTTTCTGTCTGCTTATAGATTTACCGGGTCCACGACAGTTGCTCCTTGACAATTGCTCCCCGACAGTTGCTCCGCGACAATTGCTCCTCGGACAATTGCTCCTCGACAATTGCTCCTCGGACAGTTGCTACTTGGACAATTGCTCCTCGGACAGTTGCTCCTTGACCAATTGCTCCTTGTACAAGTGAACTGAGTTCACTTGAACTCAGTGGTATTTTCGCTTTCGTTCACACACATAAAAATCAACAGTGGGGTCAGCTTGAACTCAGTTCACTTGTTTACTTGTTCAGTTGAAGTTCAGTTGAAGGCTACCTTTCAATTGTAGTCGAAGTAGGCCAATTGCTCCTTGTACAAGTGAACTTAGTTCACTTGAACTCAGTTCCACGGAGATGGAGTCGCACACATAAAAATCAACAGTGGGGGTTTACTTGTTTGATTGTTATAAATAGTTAAATAGTTCAGTTGAAGGCTACCTTTCAAAATGGACAGACACGTTACTTGGTATTTGTCAGAAAAAGGCAAACCTAAGGCTTGCTACGAACGTTTCGTGTACAACAAAAAGGAAACCAGCAAGAGTGACCCCACTGTTGATTTTTATGTGTGTGAACGAAAGCGAAAAGACCACTGTTCCGGGCGACTCCGTCTCCGTGGAACTACAATCTTGAAGTCATCAGAACACAACCATGCCCCCGACGCGTGTCGCAAGAATGTTCTGAAGGTAGTTGATTCCATCAAAAGACAAGCGTCTACAACAGAAGAAACCACAATGATGATCATTGCCAGTCAGTGTACAGGCGTTTCTGAAATCACAGCAGCTTCTTTGCCAACAGAACGGGCACTTAAGAGACAAATACAAAGAACGCGAAACCGCAATGGTCGGGTCCCACCACTGCCTGCAAGTCTGGAAGATCTGAATATTCCTGATGACTACAAGACCTTTGATGATGGAGAGCTCTTTCTTCTGCACGACTCTGGACCTGGCTCTCAGCGCATTCTGATTTTCTCAACCCACCAAAATCTGATGTTATTGTCTGAAAGTCAACACTGGTTTGCCGATGGAACATTCAAAGTGGCGCCCAGCTTATTCCATCAATTGTACACAATACACTGTTGCTGCCAAGGACTCATGATGCCGGTGGTGTTTGCACTGCTGCCTGGAAAAACAACGGCAGTATATCGTCGGGTTCTACAGGTACATAATACCATTATCATATTCAGCATGATAAGCGTTAGGGTTATTTTCATCATTTTCATGACATTTTCCACCCCTTACTGACACATGCCTTTTTATGCTTTTATTTTTTTCTTTCTTTTTTTAAACAGGCTCTCAGAGAGCTGCAGCCAAACCTTGCACCGACGACCTTGATGTGTGACTTTGAAAATGCTGCCATCCGTGCTTTTGAACAGGAATTTCCTGGCCTTGTAGTGACAGGCTGCTTCTTTCATCTGGGTCAGTGCTGCTGGAGGAAGTGTCAGCAACTTGGATTAGCTACCACCTATGCTGAAGAGGATGGTCTTTTTGCATGTTGGATTCGGTGTCTTCCTGCGCTTGCATTTCTTCCCCGTGACCAAGTTGTTGGGGCATTTGAAACTCTGACAGAAAATCAAGGTTTCGTCACATGCATGGCAGAGAAGGGAGGCGAGGCATTTGTTGACTATTTTGAAGACACCTGGATCGGGAGGCCACCAAGACGGCAAGGAGCTGAACGCCGTGCCCCCATGTTTCCCATCGAACTGTGGAACCAGTACGAACGCACCATGTCAGACATGCCACGAACCAACAACAGTATCGAGGCCTGGCACAACAGAATGCAGTCTCTTCTGGGAGCATTCTTCCCTCATGTGTTCAGATTCATTGACAGCATCAAAAAAGAACAGATGTTGAACAAAAACACAATAACCCAGCTGTTGAGTGGTCAGCCCCACCACCAAAAAGGAAGAAACACATCAAACTGGCGGAAAGAATTAAAAGAGTTGTTGAAGGTCAGCAGGGTCGGGACACCGTGAGTGTACTGAAGAGCATTGCCTTTTGCTACAATTTGTAGGCTTCTGTTGCAGAAGAAGAATGAGAAGACAATCAAGACAGTAGTTTGGAAGATGTTTTATAACAGTGATATTTTTTGTGTGCAGTTATCAGACATGAGACCAGGATTTTGTGATCTATAGTATTTTATTCAATTTTTATTAAAATGTTCAAAGAAAAAAATACTTGTCTTCACTTGTATGAATTATTTTCGTCGCAATGTGATCGTGATCTAAAATTCATAGAGCAATTGGTCAAGGAGCAATAGGGCAAGGAGCAATAGGGCAAGGAGCAATTGGTCAAGGAGCAACTGTCCGAGGAGCAATTGTCCAAGAAGCAACTGTCCGAGGAGCAATTGTCCGAGGAGCAATTGTCGCGGAGCAACTGTCGGGGAGCAATTGTCAAGGAGCAACTGTCGGTACCCCAGATTTACCAATTATACACACTTGTCGGACACCACCAACCGTTGGAAATTTGGTGATAGGCTATTTTACATCTGAACGCGCAAAAATTGTAGGAATAAAGCGACCAAAATATGTGTAACGTCCGTGACGTGAGTAACGCGTATTCCACCCTTTTCTTAGTTCGACAATTTCAAAACCACAATTCGGATGTTATACGGTACTATAATTAGCAACAATTACAACAACATTAATAATACAAACATCAACTGTATAGGAACGTACAGCAGTGGAGCCAAAATATTCCAGAATCAATTATATCAAATGCAAAAAAGTTCAATGACGACCTGAGATATAAATAGAATGAAAGGAGTTACCAAAATTGCCGTCCAAAATGTCTATCAAAGACAAGACACCCAAAAGTGGTGTCAAAATATAAGTCAATTACAAGTGCCCAAAATGGCAACCAATTTCAAGAACAATGACCGACAATGGCATAAACAATGAATTAAAACAAAAGCTTCAACAAATATGTGAACAGAAGATTTCCAATGAGACAATTACAAAAAGCATGTTTAGGTTCTCAATTCTGAATAAAAAACAATTAAAACCCAAATTCAAGTCACGAAAATCAGTATTGTATAAAAGTCGAAAGTAGAAAGGTAAAAGAAGAATTTCAAAGCTACATAACACTTAACATGTCTCTCACAACATGTTCTCATACTTTGCGAGACACCTTCGATTAATAAATTTTTAAATTGTGCGATCCTCTAGATCTAATCAAAATCACCCTCAAAATCAAGCCACACTGCTTCAGCGGGCTGCCTATAAGCCTGGCAATACTCTACCGCTTGCCTGAAAATAAATGCGTGATCGACTAATTCTCTACCGGGACGAAATCTGCTTGTTGTTTACGAATCTGTGATTCCCTTATTAATGTAAGGCCCTGAAGACATACTTGTGCAAGAAGCTTCATAACGATGGGCGCAAGGCGTATTCTCTGTGGTTAAAGCATAAAGTTCGCACCATTTTTGAGGAAATATTTTGGATTGTAGATTGTCCTCAACACTATGGAATTGATTCCGTTTCCCATACCTGAGGCAAAAATTCAACTATGTGGAATAATAGAAAATCACAACCCTCCTTGAACGTAGCCGAGCCGTCTATCAGGACCAGCTGCCTTAAATCCTTGAATCCTCTCGTTAACTCAATGCTGAGCTTCATATCAATCAGGTCACATTTTTTATCTTGCCATAGTTTTCATCATGCTCTCTTAGAAATATTTTGCACCACTTTTCAAAGGAAATCTTTAAGAATGAAATGCTGTATCATTTTCTGGCTGAAGTTCAAACTCCTGGAATGTATCATAGAACAAATCTTTCCTTTATGTTATAGCATTGTCAACCGTTATATCGCCATTATATATTAGTTCAGTTCAGTTCAGTTTAGTTTGCACAGGACAGTTTGTGGCTAACGAGCCAATCAAGCGTCCCGTATTTCTTTCGGTGGAAAGCTGCAGAGAAGCACCCACCACTGCCAAAACGTTTATTCTTTTGTCTATTTGAAATGTTCGACGATCGCGACGCCGAAAGATTATCCGGGTTGCATTTAGGAAGCCCCGCGTTATAGCCGATGCTGGAAAAAGAAAAATCAGTTTATCTTCACTACATAGTTTTCACTAAACAAGTGAGGCCTAAATTTTTTTCTACAAAACGATTAAATGATTACTATTTCAAGAACATTATTTTAGGAATCATATTTTCTTTTCCACAAGGGATATCTATGTCAAAGGAATGTAGTCAATGTAGTCAGTTGTTTTTTCTTCACTGTATCTAACTCAGCAACACACTTCATTCTGGGGCATATATGCATCTTCGATTTACATTTTGATGCTGTCCTGTAAATGCACATCCAGTCTATGCTCACACACTGGTCTTTGGCTTTACACTTCACGCTCAGTGTTCAATTCCGGACTAGTTCTGTTTTCCTGACTGTTGGGTAAAACATGCATTGATAGATATAACGCAACGACTGTCTCTGCTAGGTCATCTGCTTCATCATAACAAGCTGTCAACTGAGATGAATGGGCGGAGAGACAATCAATTTCCTGCAAAATGATTAGGCGATCTGTCATTTCTGTTCAGTATCCGGTAACACTGGCTCTATATTTTATTGTACGAAACGACATAATTTCTGACACATCACAATAATGTCAATCGCGAACGCTAAACATGGACACTACGATAATCAACAAACGATAAGTTCAAGTGTTTTGTCTTCATCAGCAGTCGGAAATCAGCAAGTTTTGCTGGTTTGCACACAATACTGTTTTACTGCCTTAAGCAAGAACTATTCATAATGCCTTAAACGACTGGAGACCAGCATCAAAGTTTTATAAATATCCAGCAACATTCAGCCTTAGTGCAATCGATCGCTTACACCTCAACTGCCATTAACGCTGTCCAACAGCCTATCTATTGATCAACCAACAACATTCGCGTTGAGACATCGTCTGTGTTAGACTTCATCCGAGCATCTTTCGCGTCAAAATTTCCAAGTAGTGCCGGCATTGTAGAGCACATCACGTTAACCGACAGTGTCCACAGAAGAGAAATTGTGAAACGAATGTCCGATTATTCGGTCCTAGGGAGAGATCTCAGATCAAATTTACCAGTAATGGCACAGCGTGCAATCACAAACGAACATCTCCCAGTAGATCGAAACAACAAGCCAAATCATGCCCAAGATCTCTTATCTACGTTTTGACCAGCTAAAGGTACAGTAAAAACCTGGCATCAACAAATGCAGACAATGAAAACCCACAAGTCGTAGAGATAGTCTCGTCTGATCATTTTAATTGCCAGCGTTACTGCCTAATCGACCAGCTTACCACTCTCACATACCATCAAAATACCGTCTGTCATGGATGCGAAGATCTGAAGAAAATCACAATCGGATTCGGATACGAAACATAATGCAATACCCAAGAACGCGTATGACTAGCACTTTTTGTGAGGCTCCATCTTTAGCCATACCGATGCGAGGTAAATCTCATTCTATTGTGGATAACTGTTCTCATCTTCTTTTCCGAGTCCTCAGGCAACCAGATTGTGGACACACGTGTATCGATCGAATAAAAGCCTTTGCAAAATCCTAAATGTTTGTGCCCGGCATAAATACAGATAACGAGAACTTGGTCCGGAGCTGCATTGGTTGTCAACAAGCGGTCAATTTGCCAGCACATCAACATTCATTCGCAAGTCCACCCTGAAAATGAGTGTACATCGTCTTTGCTGGCCCGGTTGACGGAATAATTTATCTGGTAATCGTTGACGTTCATTTCATGTCGCAAGAATTCTCGAAAGTTAAACCACGAAATACCAAGTCAACAATCAATTTGCTGAAATATATTTTCAGACAGCATTGCTTCACAAAAAGGATCGTTACTGAAAACGGTACAGTTTTCTTCATGAGCCACCGAAAAGATCTGCCGTGCCCAAAACATGAACTCCAAACTATTCCAGCCTCATCAAGCACAATCGAGCGGTCTAGCTGAACGTTTTGCCAATACCTTTGAGTAAGCTTTCTTGAAAGCACTTGGAAAGGGGAGATCTTCATAAATAATTCAATGTTCCTTTTTGAAATATGGCACAATGCTGCATAGATGGTTACCAAACAAACATCTCATCAGTATAGATGTTCATAGGTCTCAAGATGCGAACGACAAAAACAAGTACGCTGAAGTCACAATTCACGAAGTTTCACAATTATCCGGTTGAAGATTCTCCTCCAAACATTTGGATATCCAATAATTTCCACGGATTTCAATTCGATTTCAAAAAATATGATCTACGACAATTAAAGAGATTGAATCACAACCGAATTAACGAAAGTAAATAAGTTTTAATAAGCGAAGGGTTCGAGAGAGTCATACTGAACCCTGGAAACAAACTCCTGCGTTTTCGCTACGTTCACATCGATTGACTCACACATGAAAACGAACTTTTATCGATCTCGCTATGCTTTTACCTATGCATCATTTGTGTTTTCTTCTCTATATCTACATAGTTAACCCACTTCATTCCTGGACTAATCCTCATCTTCATATATTGAATTTGTTACTGCCCTAAAAATACATACCATGATAATAGCTACACAACGGATATATTGAACTTGGATTTCTGCTCAACGTTCCATTCCATTTTTCATTTTTTGGGTTAAAAACAACGCATCTATTAATAGAACGCATCAACTGTATTTCCTACATCATTCACTTCATCGTAAAAAATTGAAAATAAATTTATGACGTTGAAATTTTTTAATAACAACTGAGCTCGAGTTAAGAATATTTTCGAATTAGGCTTTAAATTTAATTTAAATAATTAAACTGAAATTCGTTTCAAGGCTCATAGAACCTGATCGAACTGTATACACCTGATCACGGCAAACAGACAGAAACCGGTATTAGTGTGTAAGGGATGGGGAGCACCAAAATATATTAGTCATTTATAATCGCCTTGTTTTGTTGACCAAGAATCACTTTGTGATTCTGTATTTGAACATCGTGGTTGTTTTTAGGAACCCTATTTTGAATTGGCCTATAAGTATACCTTAGTTTGACGACAATTATTAACTTTCTATATTATTCAGTTTTTAGGACTTTGAAAATCATTTAAAACCACGGAGATGAAACATTTAAATTGCCTGCTCCAATATTTGATTATTTTAGTTCATCTTAGTGACTTTAAATTGCATTCAGACGAATATACCTTTCTTGAGCTCATTTTCATTCAGCTGTATTACTTTGAGCATGCTGAATCTATCACTGAAAAATGGAATTCACAACCACTACTTATTCTCTTTAAAAAGGAATGTGTTGACCATAATATTATCTGTAAAAGCACGTTCGCCGTTTGAAATATGTCAGAAGCGGAAAATAACCTCTACAAAATTTTACGTTGTAAAATTTATACGTGATTTTCAGTTCGTATAATGTTTACTGTTACAATACTGAAGTGAGGAATAAAGAACCGTCCTGCTAGTCAAATGTTGTTAGGGAACAAAAGTCAACTTGACGTTTTAGCTCACCTTAAGGCTTTTGTCCCATGCATTCGAATGGGAATGTTGAGATGTGGTTAATATTATGCCGTCAACGATGCAAATGCAGCGACTAAGTAGGACGTCATTTAGAGAAATGATTCACGTTATTGCTTACAACAATTCTATTTAAAACTTCGGGGTAGAAATCCTTCAATCATTTTTCGGTATAACACGGATTATGTGTTTTTGATTTACTTTTAATCAATGCTTCATAATATGCTATCTGTAAATGAACAACTTGTAGATACATTTGCGGGAAATGTGAAACATGTTTCAAGATTCAATATTCAGCTGTCATCGTGTCTATATTGTATAGAGTTACCAAAGTCTGACTGAATAATCACCTATAAATCTTTTTCGAAAGAGGCGGGTTCGGTAACATTACAACATGTCAATGAAATACCGGAAATTGTTCGAATTACCATTTCGTTATTTGTGGACGACATAACGATTTGGTGCAGCATTCGTAATCTAGAAGACTGTCTGCTATTACAATAGGATCATGATACGCTTCACGGCTGGTCGTTGAAGAACAAACTGCCGTTTAACTTCAACAAATGCAGGATCATGAATGTGGGGAATCGAGTAGAGTTCACATATCACATAGGTTCGCATGTCCTTGAAAATTGCAGTGAAGAAAAAGATTTGGGTGTCTGGATATGTTCCAGTTCAAAAACATCACTTCAAGCTAACAGTGCCTTTGAAAAAGCAACACGCGTTCTAAATTTACTCAAACGTGTATTTGGGAAATTTTCGTTCAAGATATTCCAAACGATCATGAATACATACTTGAGACCAGTCATGGAATACGGTGTGCAGTCATGGTCTCCGTGGCTCAAGAGGGATGTGGAACTTATGCAGCGAATCTATCACCGCTCAACTAAACTAGTTCTCATCATCCGAAACAAAACATATAAAGAAAGGATAGCTCAACTGAATCTGTTCGATTTTCCCTATCGACGAATCAGAGGAGACCTTATTTTACTTTACAAAACATTCCATACCCCGAACCATCCCTTACAGGATTTATTCACGCGAAGGGATACGAGGAATTATCGGACCCATGAATATGTGCTGGTCGTACCCCATTCCCGCCTGAACTGTAGAACCATTCCCGTCTGAACTGTAGAAGGTATTTTTACTCTGTCCGTATCTGTTTTACTTGGAACAGTTTACCTTCAACCATTGCTCACGCCACTAACTTGCATGGCTTTAGAACGAAATTAGACGAATTTTATTGCATTATTCGTTTCCAGAACACTTATATACTGTTTAATCTATGTTCTTATATTGTTTATACACTTAAATTTCAATTTTTACCATCCTATGGTTGTTGTTAAGCTTGTTGCTTTTTAGACCATTAAAAACCTTGAATTACCTTAACCAATATAATATTCTTTATTCAACTTGATTTTTGCAGTTTACCAGTGCCCTCACTACTTGAGAAGACATTGCTCTTGACCGCCCACTTTCGAGCCACTGGTTGAAGCATCGTCTGTGAGCCACAGCAGATATTTTTCTCATTTGCTAATCGCAGATCACGCCTTCAGTGTGCAATGTACATTTTTCGTCACAGTACTGATTTTCACTATGAACCTGGAATGTTCAGTCATCAGAAATTCTGTGGAGCACGAACATTTCATGCGCTTATGATATACATTCATCGAAAGAAAAGAGGCAGCAACAACACAACTATCGGTATCAATTATAAATTAGTATGAAACACAATGACTACGTATAGGTTTTCAAACACGAGTAACATTGGATAGTATTACTGATAAAGAGAACATAGGTTTTCGTCTTCAAAATTCTGCAATTCTATATAGCTATTGGTCACATTAAAGTTTGTAGCACTTCGAAAACCTGAATACTTTATGACATTAGACATTGCAAAATTGATCAGTAAATCAAACGTATCTAGCTACGCGATGTATATTTTCTAATCATCCATCGTCGACATTGGAATTGCCTTTACTGATGTTTTGAATATTATCTGGTTGGGCCTCCAAAACATTTTGTTGATAAGGCCGGTTGCTTGCAATTTAAGTTTGCAACTTTATACGAGAACAGATTGCGTTTTAGGATTATATTGACGATTTATTTCTTTTGCGGCATCCTCCTAATGTTCATATAATCTATTGAAATTGCAAACAGGGATAATTCACCATCATCAGTTGGCATAGAAACCAGGCAAACTGTAACCATTGATGTGCAAAAGTGTTATTACTTTCTGCGAGAGCCACAAAATTCTATGGCGAGCACAACATAGATTTATAAAAATTTAATCGCCCAATTAAATTGCTGGTGACAGCAAACAACTAGATGATATATTAAGGTTAAATAAGAATCTTATATCCTGCAAGTTTGTTATATAAGAATCTCTTGATCTCGTTGATCACTCTTAAACAAATCAAAGGCGTTCAGTGTCGTGTACTATTCTATACTCTTACGCATGCCTCAAGAAAGAAGCACTGATATGTACCTTCTTATTTGCCTCAAAAGCTACTTCACTTGGTCGCAAGGCAAGAGTACGTATCGATGGTATGATGTGTTGTGCCATCGAATCCACTAGCAGTCTGCTATAGTTTTCGGTACGTGGTGTTCTCTTTTCGGTTTACATATATGATCTTACGAAACTTGTCTCAGTCAAGATGGTTCATTTTGCGGATGACGCAAAATGTGTATGCAATGTTTGCGCTTACAGAGCGATTTGGATAAACTGGACGGCTGATCTGAGAGAAACAATGTTCCATTCAACTTCAAAAATCTCGAAATGTTGCAGATAGATATAAAATTTCTCATTCTTCTACAAACTTGATCTCACCAGCCGGAACGGATAAAAGAAGAAAATTGCATCGGCGTTTGGATTGATGAATGTTTGAAGCACACCATGCAATGCAAAGACGTGAGCAACAGATCTAGCGGCATACTAGTTAATGTTTGACATATTTTTGTAAGATTTCACACAAAATATTCCCACTAAATACGTATATTAACTCCGTGTTGATTACTCAGTGCAAGCTACAAAAGGATATTAGGCTGCTACATAGAATATATCACAAAGCAACTACAATAGTGAACTGTTTTTGCAAAATCCATTATGATGATCGACTGGTGTATTTTAGTTTGGATAGTAGGAGATAAACTTATTGGTTTCACTGATGTTATGAAACATAAGATGATGATTACCTATGTAGCTTATATCAAATAATCCGTATTTTTCCATATTTGCTTAAACGTTGAATAGCCCAAAAACAGCTAAGGATTAACGGTGTGTTTCAGCATATACATTCTAAACCTGACCCAATTACATAGAAGTAATTGTGAGACTAAATAGACGAAAAATTGCAGCTGACTTCAGAAAGAACATTATGCTTCGTAAACAATTTTCATTTTCATTAGTCCATACAAAATTGTCTTTGGATTACAGCGAAAATAACGAGGAAATTTATATACTCAAATTCGGAATGAACCATGAAGAGAGATTTTAATTCTGTCATGTTCCTAGAAGAGAATGGAAGAGCTGCAATCAACGTTATTTATGAAGGAATTGCGTTTCAGCATGCACAATAACGTCATCTTGATATAGTTTAACTATAACCATGATTTCTCGATTCAATAACGCGAGCAATGCCATTAACGACTCGTTGAAATATAGCACGAGTATTGCACAAACCAAAAGTTAAAAATTTGTAACGAAATAATACAAACGGTGTGTTGATGGTAGTTAACATTGAAGATTGATCAGTCAACGGTATCTGTAGGTGGGCATGTTTTATATAAACCGTCGAGAAGAATTTAAAACCCGTCAATTCATTCAAATTATTCTTAGTTTTAACTGCCGTGGCTGTTTTCTTTAACAATCTACGACGATAATCACCGCAAATCCTACCGATATTCCCACCAGACTTCAACGGCGTAACAATTGTGGTTCCCCAAGCAAAGGCTTCAATCCTTACAATGAAACCTCTAAAACATAGTATTTTTTAAAACTTTTTCAACATTTTCACGGAGTCCATATGGAATGAGACGTGTTTGAGGAACACATAATTTCTTTTAACTTCAAGAGAAATTGAAGGGATTTCCATACCACTTTTGCTTTGAATATTTATTTATGAGATCGTTTAACAAAAGTTTATCTTCAGACGATGTTAAAATGGAAAGATTAACTCTCAAATATTGCTTTGCTCTCAAACCAATAACAGAGCGATTAGAGTTAATAACAATGAACCGACAGACGTCACTATTATTTGCAATGGAAATCAAACGTGATTCAACAATAGGAATCGAATGTCAAGCAATACATTTTGTTGAGACTGGAAAGTAGGGCTTTCGCGCGGGGAGCAAACTGAATAAAATATAACTAATTTGAAATTGCCGAGACAGTTTATGTTTGTTCTGAGCAAACCAAAAGGGCTGGTTGTTTTAAGGATCCAAATGGGCAGCGGGTTCCTAATGAATTAGTCAAAACGAATTCCTTTCGCTAATTAAGGCGAGCCACTAAATAGCAACGGGTTTTCCATTTATTGTAGAACTGCACTGTCTTTTTTAGTTTCGGTCGTTTAAGTGACAAAAGTCAAGCTTAACTCGACGTTTACATGAGTAAATACATTTCATCTCCAAAAACACACTAGATATTGAGTTTCGTGTGAATGGAAATAATTTGATGTTTCAATGGGCAGATTGATTTCTAAAATCAAGATGGGTGATTCTTTTTCAAATGAGCCACTATATAGGTTTATAAGAGACCGATTTAAAATTTGAAATAGAATAGAATAGTTCTTATTATGAATTACAGCAGGTTAAAGTGTGATTTGATGTATGGTCTTTTTTCCCACATGCTCGATATTCAAAAATTTCTTAGGGTTCAAAGAAAGATCTACGTACCTCTGAGACGTTGAGTGTTTTGAATACAAACAATATATGATTTGTCTGATTTATTACTTGAGCTTTTAAATAGCATTTAAATGTAAAACGGTGATGAATTATCCGGCAGTGCTTTGTTTATTTAACTCAATTTGTATAGAAATTATGCTAAATAGTTAGCTTAAATGTGTGTCGACGTTCGGTTTTATCAAAGCTGTTGCAATGGTACATAAATTTCAATTAAATCTAAATTGCTATGGATTATCGAACATCATTGAACGGCAATTTAACCATTAACGGTCGAATGGGTCAAATTTGGGACACAAGATTTAAAGGTTTATGATAGGATAAATTAGACAGATCACTTCCGTATGCCGGGAGTATCGGATTCGGCACACGTTCTGCTCTCGTTTGATACGCGTTTGAGACGGCTGAGTCATGCGGTGCGCCAGTTATTCATAGATTTATTCATAGATTATATGCAGGTAAAAAGCTATGCTTACAAGACCCACAAAAATGTACATCGGGTCGGATGGTAAAAAATATCAAAATATTGTTAGATTATTGTCAAACATAAAAAACATACTTTTCCATGTGGATATCTAGTGATTTTTTGAAACCTTCAACAGTTCCAGATTGTACCACATGAGTAGGTAAACTGTTCCACATTTGCACATTGCGAACGGAAAATGCATATTTGCGGCAGTTCAACCTGCTATGCTGTTGGTAAAGTTTTAATTGGTGACCT